>BQNB010001845.1:103267-132715 GCA_026074375.1 Tanacetum coccineum | reverse complement strand
GAAAAAGAATTATATTTTTTTGATTTTTATTTTATTTATTATGAATTAAAAACACTTTTAATCTAAATTAATTATTAAACATAATAAACTAATTATTAAAAATCTAGGAAAAATACTTTAAGCTAATTAGAATCTAAGAAAAATAAGACCTGAAAAGTTGGCTAAACAAATAAGCTAATAATAAGCAAATAAGCTCGAAATAGCAAAACTGAAAAGACCTTTAAATATTTGAAGTGTTGAGGTTTTAATGAAAAAGTCCCAAGGGCGAGATGGTATTGAGTGTGTGTGTTAAATAGTTGGGTGTGTGAAGGGGGAGGTCACAGGTTCGATCCTTATGGCTTCCCTTTTTAAAAATTATTTTTTTTATTTTCTTTTTGAAAAAGTTAAAAAGCTAAGAAAAATAAGCAACTTTTAAAAAGAGAATTTTTCAGAAAACCTTAAATAAGCTAGAAATAAGCTACTAAAGGCAGAAAATTTAGCTTAACAAGCTTAATGGCTTTTAAGCTAAAACTGTTTTGGCTTTTTGGACTAAATAAGCTATTAGAAACACAAATAAGCTGAAACAAATCCTAAGCTATACCTAATAAGCAATTATGATTAAAAATAAGCAAACAAATAAGCTAGAAAAGCACTTAAAAATCTAATAGGACAGCAGACTCTAACACAACACTTAAAAGGATTTTGACAAACTTTGAGCTAAAGTTTAAGGACTAATAAGCATTTGCACTAAGCTGAAAAGTTAAAACAGATTAAGTTTCATTTTCTAAGAGCACATATAAGCAAAATTACAGCAAACATACTTAAGAAATAAGCTAGAAAAGGACTTATGAAGAGACAGCTAAAACTACTATTTTTTTTTTGGCTTAAATTGACTAAATAGCAGCTTAAGAATAAGACTCAATAAGCTAAACTAAAGACTAAAACTCAAAAATAAGCTAAAGACTTTGACCCTAAGGACACAAATAAGTAAACATAAGCAACTAAAAGAAAAGCAAAGATGAAAAAGAAAGTCAGTATATGCTGATCAAAATCAGTATATACTGAACCTTGTTTTTGGAAAATTGCTACTTTTAGCCCTAAGTTTAAGCTAGAAAAAACTAATATGAAAACTCGAAAAGCTAAAACAGATCAAGCTAATAATCCAAGGAACACATGAAAACAGGAATTAAGAAATTTGGATTAGAAATAAGCTAAAAAAAGACTTGAAAAGAGGACAGTTTAACTAAACTAATTTTTGGATTTTTTGAAGTTTGAAAAGTGCAAAATGCAGCCCTATAATTAAGCTAGTAAATGATGACAAGATATGAAAATAAGTTCAAACATATTAAGCTCAATATCCAAAGAGCTTAAATTCTCAAAATCAGACCTTAAAACAAACTTTACCTCATCTAAATTTGCAATTGAAAATTGAACTTTTAACTTCTTGAAAAAACTATGACAGATTAAGACTTAGACCTACAAAACAATTGCACACTTATCCAATTCTATACTACTGCATTATTAGACTCAAAACAAGCATATAACTGACACCTAATAACACCTAATTAAGATCAAACAAATTAAGCTAGATTATTAAACTATGAAACCACAAATTCAAACCATGGATCCTATAAACATAAAACTTTGAGAATTAAGCTTTTACAACTTATTAAAACTATCTTATAAGCTTAAATTAAGCTTATCAAACTTGTCTTAAAGGCACAAAGCAATCAAACAGTACTAACCAAGGTTAGTACTGCTTGTGCCAAACACCCTTTAAAATTTTGGATTTGCATTTTTAAACTTCAAAAGGTTGAATTAATCTCAGATTTATAAAAACAGATAGAATATTAAGCAAATGAAGTATAATTAAGCATAAACTAAGGACAATTAAGGACTTATTAATAAGCTAAACCCAAAAGCTTTAATAACTAGAAATAAGGACAGATTATAAGAAAATGCAAATTTAGACTAATTTAAGCTAACAACTGAACATATTAAGCTAAAATAGAACTGAATAAGCACAACTAAACATAAATAAGCAAGCTATAAGCATAGGATAAGCAGCAAAACAAGCAGAGTTATAAAAATAAGCTATAAATGGTAAATGAAAGAGTACCTTTGTCCCAGCTAAACAGGGACTTAACTGCTCATTTAGAGCTTAAATCTACAAGCTCTAGCTTGTTTTCACAAGCTAGTAAGGTCTATAAGCCCTTCCCTCTTTGGCTTATCTTCCAAAATTAGCTTAGGTATATTTAAGGGAGAGATATTTGAGATTAAAATCTAAACTCAGTTAAGCTTTTGAAGGCTTAACTGAGTATAAGCTAGCTTAAGTAGTATTTGAGAGCTTATAGAGCTTATTAGATTAAAACTGAGCTTAATTAAACCAATAGTGCATTAAGTAAAAACATGAATTAAACACTAATTTAAATCAAACAGAATTTTATTGATATTCAAAAGTGAGTACAAGCTTTAAAAAGGAAATTACATTAAATTTAAGACAATAAGCTAAAAATAACTACAATAAGCTAAATTACTCTAAACTTCAGCTAAAATCCTACACGCCTCATCTGTGTGATGAAGGCCTCCTTTTATAGTGATATAGGAGTGAAAAGAACCTTATAGCCTTTAGGCGCTCTCAATACTAAATCCTTGGCCCTTCAATCAAACCGCCTCATTCATCCGTCATCTTGGGGACCGTTGGATTGTGTACAAGTCCATTCATCTAATTAAATGAATGTGGGATTGCCAGATTTTCGTGGCTACCAATGTGTCAGACGTGTCAGGGGATTGTACTGCTTAGATAGCCATTTAGTGAAGCCTTAAGTTTAAAGTTGTTCTAGAAATGACACAATGAGCCCCTAAAGTTACATACTTAGATTCTTATTCCTAGATTTTGCCATTTAGTCCCTAAAAGTTGAAACAAATAACATCTTAAGACCAATTGAGTTACAAATACATTAATCAAGAGAAACGACTAAGAAATTTGATTTTAGCAAGATAAAAACGCACACAAACTCATGATATCACCCCATGGAGACTGATACCAATTGTAGGATATCAAACATACAATATAAGATGACTAAGTGAGAAGGAAATTCTATAGAGAGAAAAAGTGGTTAGAACACCTAGAGAGAGAAAGAAAGAAACTTGTATTATGACAAATGAACCAACCCCTTCCCATGGCATGGAAAGGGGGTATTTATACCCTTACATTGGCCAGTCAACATAAGGGGTATTCTTATGTTGACCCGGTTAGCTTAACTAGTTTCCAAATATTATACTACGAGCTACTTATCGATATATTGGAAGTGACCGAGACTTTTTCGTATTCCTAACACATCCCAATCGTGTTCATGTCATTAATCAGCTGAGCAAATCTCAAGTAATACGAGTGAATTATTTCCCCTTCTCTGATGTGAATCGATCAAACTCATTATATAGCTTTGATTCTCGTTCTTGCAGTGAGAATTCCGTACCTTCTATAAGCAACTTGACTCTGTCCCATATCTCCTTAGCAACTTTGTGGTGATTCACAAGAGTGTAAACATCTGGTGGTAAACCCTAAAGAACAATATTAGTTGCTCTTATGTCACATGCTTCACGTATCTTCACTTTTTTGTGAGATCGTCGTAAGTTCTGTCTCTTATGTATGCAGGTGTAGTTGGAGTGGCAGTGACACACCTCGCTAAAGCGGAAACACGAGGTGCAGCAGCTCATAGTACATCGTATAAGATATAGATAACACCAAACATGATTTAAAGCAAAGCATCATATATTACAATAAGTTTCAAAAGACAAGTTATAACACGTTAAACACGAGTCCTCAACGATAAAACATTTGTTTTTAAACATAAACCAATATTTACAAAAGAGTGTACATGAAGTGCATCCGAAAATCATCACTTACTGTTGATTACCTAAAAAGCATAATAAAATGGGTCAACTATGGCCTTAGTTGGTGAGTTCACAAGTTTAGTACACCAAATAGTTTTCAAAACAATATAAACAATTGGTTGTCAAAGATTGCAAAAAGTCAGTCATATATACAAGCGTGTTTATGCAATGAGGCCACTACTTAAACCGATTCAGCCGAGAACTATGCCCCTATGCGTCACATGCCATAACATCAGCATGGAATGGTGATACTATGCACTCCTGTTAGTTGGAGTGAGGGGATGGCTCTACCCCTAAATAGCACTATCCATAAATATCCACGGCTCAAAATGAGTTAATTAGTGTAGTTGAGGGGACCTTTCGCAATAGTACTCAAGCATCAAACATAAGTATACAAACCAATTTGTATAAGTGGTGAAACAAAAGTTCATTTAGTTCAATAATTCATAAAAGTACAACCAATTCAGTTTAAATAATCGTATCATGCTTTTCACCCCAAAACGAGTAAAACAGTAAAACGGGGTTGTGAAAATTCACCTTAACAAATAAGGAGTGAGTACAAGAAGCGGGCTTGACAAGTATCACTAAAAGCAACTCTCGCACGTAGACCTTACTAGACACGACCTAAGACAAGTAAAAATACTTATTAAAAATCTAAATGATACGCTCGAACAAGAACGACAACTAGCTATGCCACCCATTTTGACTCACCAAAATTCTATACTTTTATGTAACGGCACAAATGCACCAAATTCACTTATACACCTTTCTGTGTCTATCGACTAATCTCATTCCCATGTTAAAATTTTATTTACATCTAAGCATTATCATGTCAAGTCATTTCTAATTATCAAATACACCTTTATATAAGATATAATGTTTCAACATGTGTTGTCCCTAACATGAATGTATGCTTATTACTATGTAACAACTTTTGCTCTACTATGTATTTGTTAATTTTTTTATAGCTTCACATGTAACTTGTGCATGGCATACTATATATTTTAGATTTGTCATGTTTATCACAAATTTACATGTACGTAAAACATTCAAATCATGCCATAAGAACCCCTTTTTTTAAATATTCACAACCGTAATCAAAGAATCCTAACATGTTATATAAAAATTTATGAATCAATAATCATACAAACTAATATACTTGAAACATATTTTAGCCTAAGAAATGTTCACACAAACTCTAAAAATCTATACTTACATATATTTTATAAAAAAAATGAATACTAATAATGCATGAAATATTACTATTATAACCCTTATCACCTATGTTGAGTTTGAAAATTTACTTTTTATGAAAACGATGAGAAGCAAACGGCCACAACGACGGACGATGGGACAACGGTAAGCCGAAAAAGATGGTGGCGTTTTATTATTAGTATTCCTCCGAAACAACAACGGGCATGAAATTCTAGTTTATGATAACGAATGAAGTTTTTTTTGAAGTAGAGAATATAGTGCTTATCTTAAATTATATGACTAGCTTGTTAAGTAAAATTCTACGTGTATAAAGAAACCATTTAAGATGCCATGAAAGCATTGCTTTGCCACGTTAACTATTGTGATAAGTGAAAATTGCCAAATGACTCAATAAGATATTTTTTAGAAGTACATTGAGGTGAATGAACTAGAAACATGATTTGAATGGGCTAAAAACATTTATAGTGACTCATGGATATTTTGATAGAATTTACAATAGTCTTGTAGTGTATTTTTTTTTACAAAGTATTAGTCATGATAGAAATGTCACGAGTTAACTAAATTCTTCAAATGTGATGTGAGGAGAAGAGTACATGTCATCTGTATAAAGAGATGATTTATGGTGTGTACTTGTTAGGTTAAATTGTTAAATTATACTCTAAAACGTCTTAAGTCTAGACTGTAAATGAATAAATGTGTAGGTGCAAATACCAAAAATTTTGCCCAAATAATAGGTGATCGACATTTCTGCCCATAAAGTGCTTTAAACGGGGCATATTTAATGCTTGAAAGTTTTTATGTGTGGGTGAACACTAAATATTTTATAAAATTGTTTGAGAATATCATATATAATAGTTGACATTAAAATAATTTTTGTTGGTCGATGGTTCGTCATAACGCGAATGTGCCTAAATGCAAAGTGAAACCTAAAGCGAAACATGATTTGACTAACATAACTAGCTTAATAATGCATCTATTTTATCTAAAGACGTTTTATTAACTATTTTCCGACCACAACCCGATTAGACGGTTCCACAGGCAGGGACCTCGACTTGTTCCAAAATGTAATGGACCATTGTTGACGAGTTCATGAAGCTCTGTACCATGTTCCTTGCTTGTTTATATAGTAGCATATGACTCTGCCATGAGTTATACTGACTATTCTCAAGCATAGGAGGACGTTATCAACTCCCGCTGCAATAACATTCTCTGCCATTGTAGACATTTTGAATTGATTGATGTATGAAATGATATTATAAGATCGTTCCAATGATTAGTGAGAGTTGTGTTATTGTGTTGTTGTTTTAAGTGTTTTTTATTTGTATTTTTGTTGTTGCAATTTAAGTTTTTGAATTTGTTTAAGGGAAGTGATCAAATCGCCTAATGAAATGAATCAAATCGCCTGAAGAATGTGATCAAATCGCCTGGTGAAATGTGTCAAATCGCCTGATTATAAGTTATCAAACTACGGGATTTATTGAGTCAAACCGCATAAAGGTTGATCTCAAACCGCTTGATACACTTAGTCAAATCGTCTATTAAGTAGAATCAAATCGCCTAAACAAATAACTCAAATCGCGTGAGAAATGAGGTCAAATTGCTTGACAATGGAACTCAAATCGCCTGACAAGTTAAGTCAAATTGCTTGACACTTAAACTCAAATCGCGAGAATTGGATGCTCAAACCGCCTGAGATATCGTACTCAAATCGCTGGATTTGGATACTCAAACCGCCTGAAATACTACTCAAACCGCGTGATAGCTAAAATCAAACCGCCTGATTACTTACTTAAATCGCCTGATGTACTACTCAAACCGCCTGATAGCTAGAGTCAAACCGCCTGAATACTTACTCAAACCGCGAGATTCAAAGATCAAACCGCGGGCTTCAATAGTCAAATCGCACGATTTCGTAAAATACATAACGAGTTCAAACACTAAAAAATACCTAAAAACCACATTTTTAGCGTTTTACCTGATTTTTTTTTGCAAAACTAAGTATATCTAAGCTATATCTAACATAAAAATCATAACTACAACATTTTTAACATCAAAATCTTGGTTACTTTAATTTTTGTATATTAAGCTTATAAAACACAAAGTTTTCTAGATTTTTGCAAGTAAAATGCACACAATCAACACATAATCATCCCATGGTGACTGATAACAATTGTAAAATAGTATCAAACACACATACACTGAAGAGAATTTAGAGAGAGAAAGAGTTGGTTAGTTTTCTAGAAAGAGAAACATGTAACAGCATAAATATGAGAAAACCAACACCCTCTCTATGTGTGGAGAGGGTATTTATAGTTACAAGGGCCGATTTGGGTCATGGGTATCCATGGGTCGACCCGATTACTTACTTAACACTTAAACGTTTATACTACGAGCTAAGAACTAATATATTGATAGTGACCGAGTCTTTTCTTGATTCCTAACAAAAGAAGCTTATGAATGGATGAAAAAGATTCCACCCCAACACTGGCCAGGTCTTACTTTTCTAGTATAAATTCTTTTACATTTCAACTATATTTAATGAATTTAATTTGTCTTGACTGAATTTAACTTGAAAGACTTAAACTTGCAAGAAGGGCATATTGTGATGTCTTGTTGAATAACATGTGTGAAGTGCTTAACAGACAACTTGTAGATGGAAGGGACAAGCCTATAATCACATGTTTAAAATTCATAAGAGAATACCTTATGAAAAGAATTGTTATTATGAAGAAGATTATTAGCAAGTCCATTGGTACTCTTACACCAAATGCTGCTAGACTTTTCAAAATAATTGCGAAAGATGCATGATCGATAAAGGTACATTGCTAATCTCTTATATTCTTTTAACATTCTGTCATGTATAAGTGTTTCAAGTATTGTAACTAGGTAATTATGATTTATAGATTGAATGGAATGGTGGTGACTTATACCAAGCTAATACTCCATGAGGGGATCAGTGTGTAGTGAATATGAGGACTAGGGAGTGTAGTGGTATAAAATGGGAGTTGACTAGGATACCTTGCAAGCATGTAGTAGCTGCCATTTGGAACATGGCAAATAATTGGGAAGAAACTGGCATACCATAATCTTACTGTCATCAAGTCTATTGGCTATCAACATGGAAAGAACTGTATAGGTTTAAAATTAATCCTGTCAATGGTCTAGATTTTTGGGAAAAATCTACTAACCCAAACACAATTGTCCCACCAAATCATACCCACAAATAGGTAGGCCACAAAAATAAGAGTGCTGCTGAATTGGCTGAAGGTATGATTAGAGGAAATAAGTTGAGCAAAGCAGGTTAGAGTATTAGTTGCAGCATGTGTAAAGGATTTGGTCATAACAAAAGGAAATGCCCCAATGAGCCTTCTGCAAGTCATGCACGGGATCCAAATGCACAAGCAACTCAAACACAACAGTCCTCACAAGCTCTACCAGCCACCCAACCTTCAAAGACTGCACCAACCACCCAATCTTTACAGACTGCACCAACCACCCAAGCTTCACAAAATGCTCAGACTGCACCATCCACATCAATGAATAGGCCATTTCATCATTCACAACTTCATGCATCACCAACTAAGATGACAAAGGAAACATCTACAAGAAGGATGAGTACTGGTTGATGTTTGGGTGTAATTTCAGTTATGAATGTCTAACTTATTGTCAAACAACAAGTTTTGTTAATTTTCTATGTTCTTAGACTTGGTCATTTGCTACATGTCAAAAACTTATGCTCTTAGTTGTTCTTAGACTTGGTAATTTGGTACCTTGTTTTGGTACTTTGTTATGATAAAACTTGTTATGGTAATTTGGTACTTTGTCCAACTTATGTTGCTGGAAATTTGGTACCTACTTTTAGCATTAACTTGTTGTGTATCTACTTAAATTTGCCAAAACAAAATAAGTTGTTAAATGTCATTGGCAACCACTTCACTAGCTTATGGTTAATGTAGCTTAAATGCTACTTTATGGCTTGTTTGGTCAGTGCAAGTTCAATGCAACGTAAATGTTAGTTTGGTGTTAGTTGTGATGGAAATTTATTACATCCAATGACTTGACACACTCTCGTATACATCAAGTTGAAACTGCATTTTTCATTCATTTTAAAGCCAAAACACAACTTTATAGCCTTGCTTACATTTCTAAACAAAATATAACCACCTAAACACTTACTTGAAACATCAAGTTTACATACATTCACTGCTTGAAAGAAAAAACAACAACAAAAAATAACCAACTGATAAGCAACATCTTCTTCATCCTCTTAGCTTCGACAATTTTTTCTTGTGCTACCCCTTGTAGCTCATTCATTGAACGCAACAAACCTGAAATTATTTGCACACCCCGTCCACACATAAGTGGATCATACCAATCAATTATCCCATAATTTATTTTCTATTAATTTTTTAAAAAAATTGGGTCAAACAAGAAATTATGGGTTTTTTTACAAAATTAATATAACACTTACTCTTTTTGCACAACAATAAATCTTCTTCCTGGGTTAATTGCAGTCCATGATGTTCGAATGGTGAATGATGCTCCACAATTATTGCATCAAACCATTGTGTTCATGTTTATATGTGTGTTTTTTATTAAATGTTGTAATTTTGTTTATGTGAAAGAAAAGAGTGAGAATGGGATATAAACTAGCAAGAGAAGATTGAAAAGACTGTAATACCCCGCACGTGATAGTCACGTGACACCATTTCGTTAATAAAACTAACGATCATTAGCAATAGGGACCAAACTCGATACGGGTCAAAACAACATATAAAAAATCTGGAAAAAAAAATTAGAGGGTATTTTCGTTAAACCTGAGAAACCAGATGAACCATTTATGCAATCAACTCTTTGGCAAAAGATAATATTTGGTTTGCTTACGCTAAGGCTGCAAAAAGGGAGGGGAGATAAAATGAAAAGAGGCAAAGAAGAGCCTTGAAAAGGGTGCACGTAGTAATGGTCAATTTGCACTAGTCATCATCAGTTAGCTTGTTCCGTAGCTGCCAAAAACACCACCAAAACCGATCCATCCATCCATCCAACCACCAAACCAAATAAAAACTGATCAAAACCCTTACACTTACTTGATGCTTCCGTCACTTGGATTTCACAATCAACATCTCTCTCTCTCTATCTATCTATAATTATTATTAGTACGATTTGATCATCTTTTTTGTTTTTTTTTAACAATTTAAACTTCATTTCTTCGATATAACCTATATGAATTTTGGATGGATTTGAATTTCAGGTGATTAGTAAATATAAAAGATGACTTCTCTTCAGTTATTACAGTTGACGGAGCGTGGCCGCTCTCTCTTTTCCTCCGCTGGCCGCAGGTACTTTCCTGTTTTCGTAGTCGTTATTATCGATTGCTTGCTTGCTAGAATAAACTCTAGGTCTCCCCTCCTTCTTTAAGCTAGCTTTTTGGTGTGAGTTCGTATCAGGGCCTTTTCCATGTTCCAAACACTCGCACTGGTGGTGCCAAATTTATACATTTGTGGATGGACCTTACCAGTTACTATAATTTCTATGTTTGAAGCTGAAATAGTTGCTTCCGCATGTGGTGTAATCGGTTAGATATATGCTATCACGCCAAATCTCTAACATATAGATGTACACTCATTGCCCCCCTTCTTTGCCTCTTCCTCAAGTCACACCAGCTTCTCATCTATTTACCGAATCTTATTATTTAGAATATACTACTGCGGTGCCTAAGTTTCTCATGGATGACCCGACTGCTACTTTTTTCCTATAAATTTTATGGTTTATGTGAAGACGCCTTTTGAAAAATTAGTTATTGTGAAAATTTGAAGTAATTTAAATTTAAACAAGTTAGCTTTCTTTGTCTATCTATTCGTTTGATTTGGACGGGATTTTTAACTTTAGCTTTTATATATGAGCTTGATTAGTGTTCTAGAAATCTAACTCAAAAAATTCTTATATAAATATATTCTCATTTTACTTTTGCAAAAAAAAAGAGTCGTAAATGGTGAGCGTGCATCATTCCAATTAAATGAACCATGACGTCAATAAGCCATAGTAATACATCATATTTAACCTTGTATGGTATATTTATCTATACTTGCATTTCTATCCCTAACCTCACTTGGTCTTATCATTCAAACCTATCTTAAGCACATGTTTTCTTCTACCTACCCTTTCTACCAATCTCGTACACCTCCTCCCACCCCATCGTCGCAAATCGAAAACCGCAAAAAGACTAATTGCCGCCTGCCATTTTGCGTGGGTACATACTAGCATAGAGTTAACTTATAGTTGATTATGTTAGCACGTTAGATTCCCTTGCAAGTTGCAACTAATTAGTTTGACTTTGGTTAATTTGTACTGCCACCTTATTCTGATATTGGAACTTTGGAAGCAATTATTTTTATGGAGACATGAGATAGATTACACTTTAATCTTTAGAACATTGTAAAATGTGAGATTCAGTAAGTATGATTTGAGTGATGTTAGGTGTTCTAAAAATAAAGGAGGCAATGGCTTGGACAATCAAATTCTAGTTGTCTAGGTGATTTTGGTGGTGGTCTACCCAATCGACAACCTCATGTTATTGGGCTCCCCTAGTAATCTAAATTGTTTAAACTTGATTGGTGGACCATTTCACTATCTGTGTTCATATTATTTATCCTGTTATAAAGTGTTTTATTGCTAGTTTACTACTGTAAATTTCTTACGGAAGATACATGATACACTTTTGCTCACTTGATATACTTCTATTTCTATTGCGAGATGTAAAAGTAGTCATCCTTTTCGACATCATCCATTAACTATTCAAAAGGTTTAGTGCACGACTGTACCCTGTATTAAAAGATCAACAGGTGGCCTTTTTTTTTCTTTTTTTTGTATCTATTGCCACTTGGTTTTGAGGCGTGAATATGGAGTAAGGCATTATGTGATTTGCTTTAGTGGACTATTAGTGTTCCTTAGCCTCATGGGTTTGATCAATAGACTATTGAACGTCTAAGTCATACACTAAACCGTTTATAATATATGCCGTAAAAATTGTTTCCTTTGATATCGATGCCTATTTTGGTCTTTGTTCGAGGTATAGTTGGAAAGTAAGAAAAAATGTCTCTGGCATTTGTGAATGATTAGTATTTTCTTAAGACTTATACAGCTGTACCTAACTAAGAGATTTTTGGACATCTAATTTATAGAATTAGCCATTTCAGTATATACCTTAACGTCTTTACAATTAATTTCTAAACCGCTATAGATGTACACGTATGTATAGTTTTGTTACTATGGTAAAAACTTCTGTATTTGGAATTTTATTCATTTATTGGCAACAATTCAGATATTCATTAATGGAGTTTTCTTATAAATTGAAATTACTTGTTAGTACAAAAAAGCGTAAATCTGATTGTGTTGTGGCTAGAATGAACAACATACTTTGGGATGAACCCCTAATTAATGGTAATTAACTGACATATGTTGTCAAACTATAACCTCATGATTATTGTAAATCACTGGCTATTATTTTTACATTGTTGTAGGAAAGCACTATTGCTGGCCACTGGCATTGTAGTTGCTGGTGGGACTGCTGCATACATGCAGTCACAGAGCAGGGTAAGAAGGCCCAACGGAACAGGTCAATACAATGGATTGGGAGATGACAGTGAACAAGTTGACTTGGATGTAGGAATCAACACCACAACAAAAAAAAGTAGGCAAAAGAAAGGGCTAAAGTCACTCCAGGTTCTGGCTGCAATTCTTTTATCTCATATGGGCAGAATGGGTGCAAGGGATCTTTTAGCTCTTGTGGCCACAGTGGTAATCCTTTTTTTAAATTCAACTTCTAGTTTGCCTTGTTTGTTATTCTCTTTAGTCTTTATCGTTCCTTATCAGAACCGGTGACATATGTGACCCATTTAGCCACAAAGGGGTTGATTGGGGGTATATTGTATTTTTAATGGGTAACATCAAATGAGTTAGCTGGGTTGAAAATTGCCCTAGTTCTATTTCAATGCATACAAGCTTTTAAATTGTCTTATTTAAGATTTTGAATACTTTTGAACCATCACTATTTTATTAATTTTTGTTTCATAAAAGTTGATATAAATTGTGTTGGGCCAACTAGATCTGCAGACTGCAGTGGTCAGTTTTGACCCGGACTATAAAGTGACCTATATCATCCAAACCCATTTTGACCAAGTTAGCCAAGCTTCTTTGTTTGCCACCTCTATGTAGTACTCTTATCTCAATTTTGATATTTATATTCCTCTAAATTTTTCTCTCACTAATGCATTAGTAGTGGTGCCAAAAGTATTCAAAAAAATGTCACTGGTAGAAGATCCAAATCTGCTCATCATCATGTATTTTTGCCTAGAAGTAGTTTATTTGTTGATAAAAAGAATGTCAATTGTTCAACATAATGAATATGAATATACTATGTATGTCAGTTGCTTCAGCAATACCAAGACTGTCCTATATTTCTTTGCTCTTTGGATCCAGATAATATGCTTTAATGCATGAGTCACTATCTCTGTGGCTTTTGTTATAGAACAAGATCAGAGCATGTTTAAAATATTATTTGTTTGGCGTTTGTAAGATTTTGATTGCAAGTGGTTTACATTTTTATATCAAAGTTACAAAAAAGAATTCATTGTTTGGCTCCATCAGAACATCTTTGCCTGCTTCCGTGGTCGTATGCATGTTTAGTGCTTTTTAGTGCTTTGCGTGGTTTGCTTTTGTTTAGCCTATCCTGACATGTTCCTTTGCTTGCCTGTCGTATCTTGTTTTTCTTCTCCCTCCTTGTTCTCTTTCAATACCATGAAGCTTTTTTTTAATAAATAAAATGGTTTTTTGTTTCTCGCTCGCTCTCTCTTTTCTTTTAGCCGGAGGTCTACCCGGAAGTAGTCTCTTTACCCGTGGGTTTTCCCAAGGGTAGGGGTGTGATCTGTCTACATTTCACCTCCCCCATACCCTGCCCTGGCGGGATTGGGTATCGTTGTTGTTGTTGTTTTTGTGGGAAGAGAGTTACCATGCATGTAGAGCTATGCATAATGCTACATATATATGCGAACAAGCCTTCACACACACAAAATTTAGTCTATTTACTGTAGTGTAAAGCTCTTGGGCATGGAAAGCTAGTGATCCGTAACATAGTTTCTATCGATGAAGTAGTATAGTTCTGGAAGGTATTTTATATCATGTCGTCAAGGGCGGAATATGTGAGAACCTTTTATGTGGCTCTATTACTGTTATATTTCCAATTTTGGTAACTTAAGTTGGGCTCCTGTAATTTAAAGTATTTGATTTATGTTAAGAGGACCATCGCCATATCTATCTTTCCAACTTGTTTGTAATGTATTTTATTCAGGTCTTACGAACTGCTGTCAGCAATAGATTGGCAAAAGTTCAAGGATTCCTGTTTCGTGCTGCTTTTCTTCGACGGGTGCCTATCTTCGTGCAGTTGATTATTGAAAACATTACCTTGTGTTTTGCTCAATCAGCTTTGTATTCTACATCGAAGTATATCACTGGGACCTTAAGCTTGAGGTTCAGAAAAATACTGACAAAGCTTATTCATGCACAATATTTTCAGGTTGATTGTTATGATTTGTATTATTATTATTACTGCTATTAACATTATAAAATGTGGTGTTTCCTAATTGGCAATTGTTTGCTTGGATTCCAGAATATGATATACTACAAAATGTCCCATGTTGATGGCCGAATAACTAATCCTGAGCAAAGAATCGCAAGTGATGTACCAAAGTTCTGCTCAGAATTGAGTGATCTTGTACAGGAAGATCTTACTGCAGTTACTGATGGTCTGCTATATTCGTGGCGCCTGTGTTCTTATGCAAGTCCCAAATATATAGTTTGGATATTGGTAATTCTCGATTCTTGTTTGTCACCCATATAGAGGGCCAAGTAGGTCTTGAGGATGTTTCACTGTGTGGTATATCATGAGGTCCATATATAGGTGCCCTGTGCATTTGTAACACGGACGAGTTGGGTAATGGCTGAAGCGGTTCATTATAAAGTGAGAAACACTGGTGGGTTGGGTAGGTTAGTGCATCAAGTATGGTTGTAAAAGTTACATTTTTTTATCATTTGAACATAATGATTTAGAAGGTTTTAAATGTTTAAAAGTCTGTCAAAAGACTCAATCATTACTGTTGGATGGGTCTACAAGGGGGTTTATAATATGTGCTGAAACGGGCTGGGTTGACTGAAAATTCTTTTTTTGTTTATTTTTATTTCTTCTAAATAGAAACTTCGTACCACAATAAGAATCTAACTTCATAACTAGAAAAGGCGAGGAGACTTTAAGCATGTAAAATACAGTATGGGTGACTTCATACCTTTTTGACCCTTTCCCTTGTATGTTGTATCTATATGAAATTTGTTTTTTTACCTGTTGGACACGTTACATGTTAACATAGTCCGAACCAACCCTTTTTATAAGTTAAGGGATTTAAGTTGCTACCCCTACTGTAGCATAATTACTGTACAGGCTCTTCTAGTTTAGATTAAAACATGTCTTGAAGAGTAACATATTCTCAGCATCTAATTCAACCTTCAGGCTTACGTGCTAGGAGCAGGGGCCACTATCAGAAACTTCTCTCCTGCATTTGGTAAATTGATGTCTGAAGAACAAGATCTTGAAGGTGAGTATAGACAACTTCACTCAAGGTTGAGGACACATGCGGAAAGCATAGCATTCTATGGCGGTGAAACTAGAGAAGAATCTCATATCCAGCAGAAGTTTAAGACACTTGTTGGGCATTTGAAACGTGTCCAACATGACCATTGGTGGTTTGGCATGATTCAAGACTTTCTATTGAAGTATCTTGGAGCTACTGTTGCTGTTATCCTGATCATAGAGCCTTTCTTTTCTGGCACTTTGAGACCGGACACCTCAACTTTAGGACGAGCAGATATGTTGAGCAATCTGAGATACCATACGAGTGTGATAATATCACTTTTTCAGTCTTTGGGGACTTTATCCATAAGTTCTAGACGGCTTAATCGTCTAAGGTATAAAATCACTCTTAGATTTCAGTTTTCAGTACCTGTTTTCATTTTTCCAAAATGGTCATAATTACTTTTCAGTGCTCAAAAAGTTTACTTGTTAGCGTGATTTATTCTTTTCTAATACTATTGTAATATTGGAGAAGGTTTTTTGACAAATCCGAATTTCAGAGGATAATGAATTAAAATGGCGGATCAGTGATTTCAATAATCCAGAAGTTGAATTATCAAGAAATAAACTAGATATCGATAAGGCGCTATTTTTGCTCTTACCTTTGTTGTATATTAATGGCAACAATAGCCGAAAATAACTGGACCAATGTCAATCTGACTGTGGCTCAGTAGTAGTTCGATGCCAAACCAAACCGTAAACCTAACACACATTGGAGGTCTATGAAAAATATAAATATGGACTATCGTTTCGAGCTTAAAAAACTGATTGTTATGGAAATATCTTGTTCCAGCTCTCTGGACCTGGACCTAACCGAATCAGGAACTGCTTTTTTTTCATAAAAAATACCCTGAGCTGCGAAATGGTGTAAAGATAAACACTTGAATCAAGAACCGGACTGAATATAGCTGCCACCGGTTTGGTGGTTTTGTTGGTCTTGACCAATGGACTGTTTTTTGCTAATCCCTGCGAGTACAAATGTATCTCTTGTTATCACAGAAGATTCAGTATGATAATTGACATACGGATGCGTATTCAGTCAAATAGAGGAACATATATTGCACTTGCTGCTTAGCAGAGTTTCCCATTGGTAATTAATTAAGCTATACTTAGGTACTCTCAGCTAGTAAACATGGTAGTGAATATGTATCAAAACCCCGATGTTACCATCAAACTTACCATCTTCTATAGCTATTGAAGAAAATTAGTGACTGGTTTATTTAAAGAGAACCGTCAATTAGGTCAATTTTTTTAATTTCACATACATGAAATCTGGTTACTTCATGTGAAATGGTTGGTGTAGATTGGCTTATACTGTAAGCTACGGCAATCTCGTCCTGGCAGGAACTGATAAAAGCAATTTAGTTTTGTGTATACCCGTAATAGTTTTATGTGTTATGTGGTCTGTCTTACTTGTAGCAACATTAATTTAATAAAAAAAAAGAATGATGATGAATCTCTGATGCTACTCCGATTGAGATGTGTTCTATGCCATCTTATGTGTTTTACTTTCTTTATATAATCTATTTTGTTCTCTGCATTGACCAGGCATGCATTTGTATATAATCAGTGATTTGTTATTATAAAAGGGAATGGACAGATTTCTAGAGACGACAAGTTCTTACATAATTAGTTATTTCTAATTGCAGTGGCTATGCGGATCGTATACATGAACTTATGGCTGTATCAAGAGAGTTAAGTCCAAAAGATGTACCATCTCTACAAAAAAGAGGAAGTAAGAATTATATAACTCAGGCAGACTACATTGAATTTGATGGAGTCAAGGTAGCTAAAAATTTGTTACCCTTTGCCAAAAAATCTTTTATCTGCTTCTGAAACTAATTTTTTTATTCAGGTAGTTACTCCAAGTGGTAATGTCTTGGTTGAAGACTTGACTTGAACTACTTATACATATGGAAACTCCAAATGTATAGCATTGTTGTTTTTGTCTATTAATATTATAATTCCATTGTTAAACATGACTGCTCTCAAGTATTGACGTTGGATCATTATCTTATGAGTGAAGCAGAAATTATAGCGGTTTGCATCAGTTTCATCTGAGGCATTAATTTTCCAACTCTTGATTGATTATTGTTTCTTTCCTGCTTTTGGTGTATGAGAAATTCAGTGCCCGAGTCTGATCATTGAGCATATATAATTACAGTTTAACTCATTTAATGCCATATATTTGTTAATAACAGTATATTTTAACAAGTCTCGTTAATTATAATCTTAAATTGTATGTATGGCCTTACCTACAGGACCAAATGGTAGTGGCAAAAGCTCACTGTTCCGAGTTTTGGGAGGTTTGTGGCCTTTGGTGTCTGGACATATAGTAAAACCTGGGGTTGGTTCGGATCTCAATAAAGAGATCTTTTATGTTCCTCAACGACCGTATACAGCTGTTGGAACACTACGTGACCAGTTGATATATCCTCTCACAACTGATCAAGAAGTCGAACCTCTCACTCACAACGACATGGTTGACCTTTTGAAAAATGTAAGAAGCTATTGCCTCAGGTTGAAATAGTTTGAGTCGGATTGTGTTGACCAAAAATACTATCCATTAGTCAATATATATAGAGCATGATTGGTATTTTAAAAGATTACCAAACTATATTTATTAATATACCTTTTTGGCATAAAACAATTTAGGTGTTTTTATGCATTAAAACTACACCTCGCGTGGCTTTGAACCCATTTGACGTGTTTCCACGTGTTATACACTTATATTTGGCTCATTTGAATTTTCATAGCTAACACATAATTCATTTTGACCCATTTACAAGTTTATTGGTTGAAATTACCACCTCTGATTTCTTATGTAACTTGACAACGTGGGTGGATTTTGTTTACCCTTCAACAGGTTGACCTAGAGTATCTATTAAATCGCTACCCACCTGAAGAAGAGGTAAATTGGGGCGAGGAGTTGTCGCTTGGGGAGCAACAAAGATTAGGAATGGCGAGGCTTTTCTATCACAAACCTAGATTTGCAATTCTTGATGAATGCACGAGTGCCGTGACAACGGATATGGAAGAACGCTTCTGTGCTAAAGTCCGAGCTATGGGAACATCATGCATCACTATATCTCACCGACCGGCTCTTGTTGCATTTCATGATGTAGTACTCTCATTGGATGGGGAAGGGGGTTGGAGAGTTAATAGGAAAAGGTTGGATTTTAACTCAGCTTAATTTAATTTAGCGTTTTTGCAGTTGTGTCGATTGTATATATTATTGCTTGCTTTTTTTCACAGTTTAAAATAATCTACAGGGAGGACTCCATAGATCGTAGTGGTACTGATACTGAGTTTCCTAAGTTGAAGGCATTTGAATCAGAACGCCAGAGTGATGCAATGGCAGTTCAACGTGCATTTGAAAATACAAGAAATGTGTGATATTGTCGCTTTTGTTTTTCCTGCTATAGTTCTATTTAATTGGATCTGGACATCAAGTAGAGGTGGCAATCTCATTTCATTTACTTAGAAATGGGTTAATAGGGGTTGAACATCGTGGCAAATGGTTCGAACTAATATTAGCTAAAAGAGAAACCAGTCAAATAGATCGAAGGGGTTGAAAGTATCCTAAATTTATTTGTCTAGTAAATCCTCTTAATACATTTCATTCAAAATTTTAAAATATTGTAATAATTTTTATTACCCAGCTTATTATTTTAAAAAGTAGAGAATGAACAAAAAGGTGTTTGCAGTGCAATACAACCCAACCTGACCTATTTCGTCCTATACTAAAACTGACCTGTTTCAATGCAAACATGTTTTGACCCGTTATCCAACCCACCCATCCTGCCACCTCTACTATCTAGTGTTACATGCCTCACACCTTGTGGGCATGCTCTATCTGCAGGACTCTGCGTTTTCGAGTTCCAAGTCTCAGTCATATTTTTCAGAGTTAATAGCTGCATCTCCATCCGAGGACAGTAAATCGTTGCCCATTGTACCACAACTTCAAATTGATCCGCGGGTACTGCCATTAAGAGTAGCTGCCATGTTTAAAGTACTGGTAAGTGTCATCTGCTTTAGGGTAGAATGAAAACAAGTTGTGATATTCCTGAACTGCTTGTACTATATATAGTTGGCCTTTACTTGTAAATGCATATGCTACACAAATACATGTGCTGGGCACATGTGAATTCCTTTGATGATTTGCTTGACTTCTGTAATCTGAATTTAGGTGCCCACAGTAGCTGATAAGCAAGGAGCACAACTTCTTGCTGTCGCTGTTCTGGTTCTTTCTAGGACTTGGATATCAGATCGTATAGCTTCTTTAAATGGTATCACTGTCTTTGACTATGCATGTTTTTCTAATTAACGCTGTTACATGTGTGATTACACCAATTCTGATTGTCAATATCCGACTTTACAGGAACGACCGTGAAGTATGTTTTGGAGCAAGATAAAGCAGCCTTTGTACGTTTGATTGGTGTTAGTGTCCTTCAAAGTGCTGCATCTTCATTTGTCGCACCATCTTTGAGGTATCTATGATCATACTCCAGACACCAACAAGATTTTATAACATTGGTTAGCTACCTAATGTTAATTTGTGAACAAATCTGATTTTATTTATTGTATTTGTTATGTGAAGGCACTTGACTGCCAGGCTTGCACTCGGATGGAGGATTCGTTTGACTGCACATTTGTTAAAGAATTACTTGAGGAACAATGCATATTACAAGGTGATGTATACCAACTGTTCTTTTATTCTGCTTTGTAGAAGTGTTATCATTTCAACATAGTTATCTGATGTGGTTACTGTGTTTCGGGGGCATCAAATTTTTGCACAAGGTCGATATGATTAGTATGTTAGTACTCAAATGCAGGTCCAAATCAAAACATGCTCCATGCTTGGTCTTGATTGTAAGGCTTTCCAGAACTGACCATGTAGCATGCGACATGTTTTGAGGGTCTCCGCAAAATTGTTCTTAGTTTCATTTCAGAGTACAGAATTGACACTTGACAAACTTGTCTAGGTTCTCTAATATAATCAAAATATGAATTGTTGTTTTTCAATGTCTGATTTTCTAGTCGATTCTTGTTCTTTAAATTTGATTTGCCTTTCAAATGCTTTATGTAGCCGGTGTGTAAGTTTATAAATTGTCGAATACTTCTGGTTCCAGGTGTTTCACATGTCAGGAGTTAGCATTGATGCAGATCAGAGAATAACTCAAGATCTGGAAAAGTTAAGCACAGATTTATCAGGGCTGGTAACAGGAATGGTAAAGCCGACTGTAGATATTTTATGGTGAGTCTATGTGGCAGTTCATCTCAGTGTTTTAGCTAATCTGTTAGCGTCAAGCTCTAATATGAACAGCTCGTTCTCAATAGATCTGATGGTTTTATATGGCCATTTTCAGCTCTTGCTGTTAATTTATATAATGGGTAATCTTCTTTTTAGGTTCACTTGGAGAATGAAGACGTTAACAGGTCGCCGTGGTGTTGCTATCCTATATGCATATATGTTACTAGGTTTAGGCTTTCTTAGGAGTGTTACTCCAGATTTTGGCGATCTAGGAAATCGGGAACAAGAACTCGAAGGGAGTTTTAGGTTATTATTTCAATTTTTTCACTTTGTGCAAGGCATTAGAGTTTTTAAGAAATATCTGACTCAACATTATCTGCTTCATTTAGGTTCATGCACGAGAGGCTCCGTACCCATGCTGAATCTGTTGCTTTCTTTGGAGGTGGCGCTCGAGAAAAAGCGGTAACTTCCTTTTCTTTGCATAATTGATGTCCGATGTAAATGACCCAATGCGGGAATAAAAAATCATTTTAATTGCCAGAAGGCCTAGAACTGCGAGGTGGCACAAGAACTTAAAAAGCTTGTTTTTCTTCTGCTGTTGAAAGTTGGCTTACAGAGAGATATTAAAACTTTAATCAATATAATTACTATTATAAGGATGAACTTTTATACTGAAAGATAATAGTGATAAACATATCCAGAGTTTCAGTTACGTGCATCTGCAGGAGAATATCTATCATGTCAAATAGACCAATTTATGATGCTTGAATATGTTTTTTTATTAATTGCAGATGATTGAGTCAAGATTTAATGAGCTTCTTGCTCATGCCAAGATCCTTTTGAGAAAGAAATGGTTATTTGGCGTATTTGACGACTTTGTCACGAAACAACTTCCTCACAATGTTACCTGGGGACTGAGCTTGTTATATGCGATGGAACACAAAGCTGACCGTTCATTGACATCTACTCAAGGTAATACTGGATCCATGATCTACAATGTTTTTGTTTAGGTTGTAAGATGGGTGGTTGGCTAACAATTCAAATTTAACTGGGGAAACCTAGTAATTTTTTATATAACGGGTCAAATTGTTTTGCGTTGGGTCTGGTTGCCACAACTTTTCGTATATCCTTTTAGACTTATTAAACATGTTAAAAAGTTGGGGCTCATATGCACGTGTTTAATCCGTTCCCTTTGTATATATATATTTTTTATTTCACTCATTTGGTATATTAGCCGGATTCTGATAAATTGTCGTGTCCTCAACTATTGCAGGTGAGCTGGCACATGCGTTGCGATTTTTGGCATCCGTTGTATCTCAAAGCTTCTTGGCCTTTGGGGACATTTTGGAGCTGCATAGGAAGTTTATTGAACTGTCTGGAGGTGTTAACCGCATTTTCGAACTAGAAGAGTTTCTTGAAGCTGCTCAATCTGGTTAGAGTTTTTTTGCTGATTTAGTTATAATATTTTGTTAGCTTGTTTGTTATCATATACTTATTTCATCAATAATGTCATATGATTATTTGTGGTGGCAAGATGGGTGTGTTTGGTAACTGGTCAAAACGGGCTTGGCTAAAACATGTCATCTTTTAATCAGAATAAAAACGTGTGGATGGGTTGTTTTATGAACGGTTTTTGTCCAATTTATAAGCAAACGGGTCATGTCCCTTGTATACTCGAGAATAGTGGTAGGTTATGAACTTGAGCTGATCATGTTAATTATTCTATAGATGAAAATGCTGGTACTTCATCGACGTCAGCCGAGCTGCATAAGGATTCTGATAATGGTATCTCTTTTTCGGAGGTTGATATAATTACGCCGACACAAAAATTATTAGCAAGGAAGTTGACATGTGATATAGTAGCAGGGAAAAGTCTTCTTCTAACTGGTCAGTAAGAGTATTGTATTTTTTTTTTCAAAAAGTATGTTATTCTACATCTGTCTAACATGTAAAACTCAATAATGAAGGTCCAAATGGGAGTGGTAAAAGTTCGGTCTTCAGGGCTCTCAGAGGTCTTTGGCCTATAGTTGACGGACGACTTGTTAAACCTTCCCACAATGTTAATGACGAGGGTGAATCTGGTTGTGGTATATTATACATTCCTCAAAAGCCATATACATGTTTAGGAACATTACGAGATCAGATTATATATCCTCTTTCGCATGACCAAGCAGAAAAGAGGGCATTAACTTTGTATAGAGAAGGTAAATTGTGCTGTACCCTTAGATTCCTTTCTCTTTTGTTCCGTAAGAGGTGGCATGATGTGTGGGTAGGAAAAATTGGACAGTTGGTCAATAGGAAGTTCAGGTAAAATGAATCTTCTTTAATAGTGATCAAAACGGCACAGGTCTGGTGCAAACAGTTTTTGTTTGCTGTATACTTATGTTATATAATAAATCGTTAATTATTACTACTAAAAGAGTATTGATACAATAGTATTATTTAACTCATTGAATAGATGATCTAGGACGATAATAATCATTGGGAAACCTTAAACCTGGTTTGAAACAAGGCATGTCTCAAGTAAAATTTTCACCTTTATTGGTCAATGGGAAGAACAAACACGGAAACATTGTTGAAATTATCGTATCTCTTTATAATTAATTAATGACCTTGGTCGATTAATTTTTCAGGGCAATTAGATGGTGACAGTAAAATTCTGGATGTACATCTAAAACAGATTCTAGAGAATGTTAAGTTATCATATCTATATGATAGAGAAGGGAGTTGGGACGCCAGTCAGAACTGGGAAGACATCCTTTCTCTTGGAGAACAACAAAGATTAGGGATGGTGAGCTTCCTTTTCAAATCCTTGATCATGTCATCTTCATATGTATTGCTTGTCCATATGCTCACCTTTTAATTTGATGTTTTTAAGGCTCGTTTATTCTTTCACAAACCTCGGTTTGGCGTCCTTGATGAATGCACCAAGTAAGCAACACAAATTGTCGTTCTTTAAATTCCATCACCTGTAAGAATATATCATGAACTTGTTAAATATTTCTCCATCATTTTTTGTGATCATTTCAGTGCTACAAGCGTTGACGTTGAAGAGCACCTCTATCAGCTTGCACGTGATATGGGCATCACGGTTATTACATCATCACAGGTATCTACTGCTGTTCATTTGCAACTAGCAAATCCATTATTAGACATTGCAATTTCGAATCATTTACTTATGGATGGATCAAATTGGTGATGTTGCATCTCTAGTGGGTAGCTTGGGAAAATTCTATATGTTAAGCTTAAAACAAAATGGGTCCATTGCCGTTGAAAATGTATTTTTAGTGCATACCTTTACATGGCATACCAGACGGGTTTTAACAGTTTCTAGTTAAGAGGAGCTTTTTAAGAGAGCTTATCAGAACTCGACGAGTTAAGTTACTTGATCGTAGTAGTATTGTTTTTTAATTTTATAAATAACTGATGTTAAAAAGGAATATAAAATGTGAGTATTATGCATATCTTGGTATTCTCAAAATCTGTGAATGAGAAAGGTAAAACTGTTCACTTTTTCTTGCCTCAGCGTCCTGCTTTAATCCCATTCCACTCCATGGAATTACGATTGATCGATGGTGAAGGCAAGTGGGAGCTCCGGTCAATAAAGCAATGATTTCAAAACTTTCATATGAGGATGCAAAAGTATAACTACTTGTTAGCAAAATTCTACAGAGCTTTGTTTGGTCTTTTGGCAAAGAATTAAATGAAAATAAGGGACCAGAAATAGGTATACAACTATATCTTCTGATTATTTTTATGTAATATATTGTAAAGAACACTAGCTTCCATATAGTCTATTTGATAAACCTGTATTAGGAGAACAGGGATCCTGTATATTTAATTTGAGACGGCTGTTCTGTCAAAAATTTCTTCTTAATCAAGGTTTGTGTAGTTGCGCAAAAAATTGTTTTATTCCTTTGTTGAACCTAGATAACTTGATGGTTTTGGGAAGATTATCTAGTGGAAACAGGGTTTTAGTAAAAGGAATGTAATGTACATCAAAATGCGGCGTCTACGAGTCTCAAAATGTATGTTATATGCGAACACCTTTTTTTTATATGCATTCATTAGACAATTATTGTTAGATTTTATCATATATTTAGTATTCAATAAAAGAACAGCACATATGAGAGATTTTGACATTTGAGCAACCTTGCGTTGTGCATGTTATATCGACATCTACTATATATATACAGGGTAAATTACATAAATGGTCACTATGGTTTGTCGTTTTGCAGTCATTAAACTTTTTCATCAGGTCCAGTCATTAAGGTTTTATATGGTTGCAGGTCTAGTCCAATTTTGGCAAACCCCAGTGACCATTAAAGTAATGAATTTGGACTGGATCGGTAGTTTAGTGACTAAATCTGCAATAACCGACAAACCATAGTGACCGTTTATGTAATTAACTCTACAACATATAAGAGTGCTTGGCGTAACATGCAAGTTATAGGGCAAGTTTGGTTCCTCACAACGTTCTTGGTGCTCTCATGCAAGTTATGCCCCCCCCCCCCCCCCCCCCCCCCCCCCCCCCCCCCCCCCCCCCCCCCCCCCCCCCCCCCCCCCCCCCCCCCCCCCCACCCCCCCCCCCAGTTTGGTGCCATCACAAATGCACGGTTCGTGTTGGTGTGTGGTGTTTTGATTTTTTTTTTAATTTTAAATTTGTTTTTGTGTCAAGTGGGGTTTTCTCTGATGTGTTATTGTACGTTTGTGACCATATCGATTATTTTAAAGTTATTAGGTATCGAAGATGTTTCCGCGGGTATTTTTATCTGAATAAATCAGAACTTTCGTAATATTTTTTTTCCCTCCTACTTTGTGCATACAAATTTTTAAAAACAAAAACAAAAACAAAATAATTTAAAAAAAAAAAAACCAAAATCGAGCTGGCCCAAAATGGAAGCCTGCTACTGTAACGCTGTAGATCCACTGTCAAAACGACAGTGAATTTATCCGTGAATGTGTAATTTATCCGTGAATGTGTAATATATTAATTTGGACTGGATCGGTAGTTTAGTGACTAAATCTGCAATAACCGACAAACCATAGTGACCGTTTATGTAATTAACTCTACAACATATAAGAGTGCTTGGTGTAACATGCAAGTTATAGGGCAAGTTTGGTTCCTCACAACGTTCTTGGTGCAACATGCAAGTTATGCAAGTTTGGTTCCTCACAATGCACGGTTCGTGTTGGTGTGTGGTGTTTTGATTTTTTTTTTTTTAATTTTAAATTTGTTTTTGTGTCAAGTGGGGTTTTCTCTGATGTGTTATAGAAATATTATTAGTGTGTTTATGAAGTTTTATATGTTATAGGGTAAACCTATAACTTGCGCTTTAACTTAGGGATTCGTCGGTTTCACAGATTTTTTGAACACCCCTCTCCAACCTCATACAAGTCTTATTTAAGAGTTCTGATTGACATGTGCATTGGTATCTAGATTGTATGCTATATCATGTTGAAAAAAAGAAGTATGCCATATCCATTTTATATCTGACACATGCTTTATTTTTTTTTTCATGGTTACCTTTTAACTTGACCCATGTCTAAATCTTCTCTTTAAACATATAATTAGACATATAAATATGTCAATTATTTTTCTTCTATTAATAAAAGCTCATTATATTTCACAAAACTGTGAATTTCTTCATATTTTGTAATACACATTTTTGTAAACTCATAGTAGCTACTCTAAAATGTATGACATATATCTTGTAGTGTATCCTTGTATATGTAACTCACTTCATAATCCTTTACAACCTTGTACATGGACCCAACGTAGTTCGATTTCAACTTCACCGGTCTCAACATTTCGCAACCGTAGAGAAAGATGTTGGACAACCTCTTTATCTTTCCATATTATGCTGCTTTCTTCGGCGAGATAGTTTGTCCTACCAGGTGGTATTCTCTTTAAAACCGTCCCATTTGGATGCCGCTCTAGGCGAGGCATCTTCATTGCTTCCACAAACGATTTCAGGTCAAATTCTGCATCCCCCATTGGATCATCCTTCGATAACATATCATGGTCGTAAACTGTCTGCCATTAAGAGCATTTTTACGTCAGAAAAATCTTGAGTAACTAAAGTCACTAGCTTATTTAAAAATTGTATGTCTAGTCCACACGAGAGAATTGAACTTACTAGTTTTATTGGGAGATTGGCATCTTGAACAGAAAGAGTGAGCTCTTCATCCCACACAGGATTGACATCTTTGTTCACAACTCGAGTCTTTTGTTTCTGCTTCAAGTTATAAATATTAGGGCCGGCATTATATATGATTACGGTAAAGTTTTAATTCATAACGAGTCTTGCACGCCATTTGTCTATCAAGGTATAACGTAATCTAGTGGCATTGATTAAGACTGTTCATTGTTGGGTACGGTGACTATATATCACTACAAAGGAGTTGTCGAACGTGTTAATACAGTAGGCATATTGGCATATTGTGATTAGTATATATAAGGTACTTATGCATAGGAAATGCAATTACATTACATACTACAGTAGAAAGTTTACTAATGGCAATGGGGATATCGAATTGAAGACAGAGAGGACTTGTATGGCATAGCTAGATTATTAAACATAAACTCAAAGGCGGACAATTAGTAGTGTACGTGCAGACGTCGGTGAAGTAGATATCAAGCCATGTAGCGTTCAGGAGTCGATGGGATTTAGAAAAGGATATTAAGGTTACATAGTGATGTTAGGCTGTTAGCTCTTAAAGGGTCAAAGTGATTGTAAAGTTCACAAGACTACTAGATTGTTTCAAAGGCCTACGATACAGAATGTTAACACATTTATACAATTGCATTAGCAGAAGTGCAGATGTTCATGAAATTATGTGTTTGTAGCCTTTATTACAAATAATATTTAAGATAAGAATACACGAGGAAAGGATGGAGTTGCACTCTTTTAACAGAAACATGGAGCGGTTGAAAAAAATTTGCAACAGCCATACACTCCTTAAGAATTTGGCATGGATAGAATTGTGCTTAGCGAATGCTGTTATCTATTACGACAATCGTATCACCCCAAACGTTTTGTGCATCGAATATCTCTTCTAGTATTACGATTTGGTTTGTTACAACTCTGCCACCATGATGTCTTTCTTGCTCAAATTAATGAATGATATATAATCGATTTATGAGAAAACTTAAGAACGATAAGTCAAAAAGTTGCAAAACATCCACAAGATTGTGGGTATTACAAAAGGTAATTAGCCAACCTGATCACCCATCTTGATGACAAGGTAAGGATCACTGTCTGTAATATCACGAACAGCAAGACTGAGGCCTCTCTTGATTTTAACTTTTAAAAGACCCAAAAGTTTTTCCTTTGGGATTGTTCCTTCTGTAGGTGCCTTTGGTGATGCCATGTCTATGCATGCATGCCTTTCTACAAAATATAAAAAAAATGGCATTCATGTTTTCAACTTTCTTGTTAATGAATGACATTTATTGGTGTAGAGAAATACAAGGCAAGAAACTCTCAGTTACCAATTACAAAATATAGAAAATCTTTATATAAAATTTTGTTTAAAACGAGTAATTAACTTGCCTCCCGCGATGCAACGAAATGACAAAAAATGCGTGCTAACATGGGTAAAGATATATCTAAATCCTACGGGTGTGCACGGTTCGGTTTGAGTCGGTTTTTGACTAAAACCGAAACCGAACCGAAATATTCGGTTTTTTTGGGTTTTTTCGTTTTTTCAGTTCGGTTTTTCGGTTTTCTCGGTTTCAAACCATTTATATTTGGTTATAGCTAATTTATATTAATAAAC
Source organism: Tanacetum coccineum (assembly GCA_026074375.1). Taxonomy (NCBI): domain Eukaryota; kingdom Viridiplantae; phylum Streptophyta; class Magnoliopsida; order Asterales; family Asteraceae; genus Tanacetum; species Tanacetum coccineum. The sequence goes on along the minus strand of BQNB010001845.1, from coordinate 103,910 downwards.
TTGTTTTACGTAGAAAATTGGTTGTTTTATTTTTTATTTTGTCAATATGAGCATAATAATGTCAAATTCAACAATTATACACATATAAATGAGACACACACATGCAAGTGAAAATACACATATTGTAATCATTGTCATATATGTACCGATATATTGTCAAGTAAACACACGTACATGACAAACACATATACAAACGTTAAAAGATTTTTTAGGGCATCTGTTTAGTTTTTTAGGGCATCTGTTTAGTTTTTTTTGGTTTTTACAGAGAGTAAATCGAGGCAATATTTGCCTGAAAAAACAATTTTTAGCCTGAAAAAGGGCATCTGTTTGGTTTTTTTAGGGCATTTGTTTGGGTTTTTTGGGTTTTCCACAAAATTTAGTTTTTCTCATGATCCCATCCCTATGTATATATATATATATATATATATATATATATATATATATATATATATATATATATATATGGGTCTAACTATGACTCAATTAATATGATTTAGTGACTCAACGCCACCTCAACGATGACATGGCACACATATGACATGGAATTTCAAAATTTGTCTAAAAAACCCATTGCAGGATTCGAACTTGTAATGTTGGGCTTATATCGAATTAATTTAACCAACTGAGCCAACACATTATTTGT
>BQNB010001845.1:45000-99072 GCA_026074375.1 Tanacetum coccineum | reverse complement strand
TAGCTTACAGTATAGGCCAATCTACACCAACCATTTCACATGAAGTAACCAGATTTCATGTATGTGAAATTAAAAAAAATTTGACCTAATTGACGGTTCTCTTTAAATAAACCAGTCACTAATTTTCTTCAATAGCTATAGAAGATGGTAAGTTTGATGGTAACATCGGGGTTTTGATACATATTCACTACCATGTTTACTAGCTGAGAGTACCTAAGTATAGCTTAATTAATTACCAATGGGAAACTCTGCTAAGCAGCAAGTGCAATATATGTTCCTCTATTTGACTGAATACGCATCCGTATGTCAATTATCATACTGAATCTTCTGTGATAACAAGAGATACATTTGTACTCACAGGGATTAGCAAAAAACAGTCCATTGGTCAAAACCAACAAAACCACCAAACCGGTGGCAGCTATATTCAGTCCGGTTCTTGATTCAAGTGTTTATCTTTACACCATTTCGCAGCTCAGGGTATTTTTTTATGAAAAAAAAGCAGTTTCTGATTCGGTTAGGTCCAGGTCCAGAGAGCTGGAACAAGATATTTCCATAACAATCAGTTTTTTAAGCTCGAAACGATAGTCCATATTTATATTTTTCATAGACCCCCAATGTGTGTTAGGTTTACGGTTTGGTTTGGCATCGAACTACTAGTGAGCCACAGTCAGATTGACATTGGTCCAGTTATTTTCGGCTATTGTTGCTGCCATTAATATACAACAAAGGTAAGAGCAAAAATAGCGCCTTATCGATATCTAGTTTATTTCTTGATAATTCAACTTCTGGATTATTGAAATCACTGATCCGCCATTTTAATTCGTTATCCTCTGAAATTCGGATTTGTCAAAAAACCTTCTCCAATATTACAATAGTATTAGAAAAGAATAAATCACGCTAACAAGTAAACTTTTTGAGCACTGAAAAGTAATTATGGCCATTTTGGAAAAGGAAAACAGGTACTGAAAACTGAAATCTAAGAGTGATTTTATACCTTAGACGATTAAGCCGTCTAGAACTTATGGATAAAGTCCCCAAAGACTGAAAAAGTGATATTATCACACTCGTATGGTATCTCAGATTGCTCAACATCTCTGCTCGTCCTAAAGTTGAGGTGTCCGGTCTCAAAGTGCCAGAAAAGAAAGGCTCTATGATCAGGATAACAGCAACAGTAGCTCCAAGATACTTCAATAGAAAGTCTTGAATCATGCCAAACCACCAATGGTCATGTTGGACGCTTTTCAAATGCCCAACAAGTGTCTTAAACTTCTGCTGGATATGAGATTCTTCTCTAGTTTCACCGCCATAGAATGCTATGCTTTCCGCATGTGTCCTCAACCTTGAGTGAAGTTGTCTATACTCACCTTCAAGATCTTGTTCTTCAGACATCAATTTACCAAATGCAGGAGAGAAGTTTCTGATAGTGGCCCCTGCTCCTAGCACGTAAGCCTGAAGGTTGAATTAGATGCTGAGAATATGTTACTCTTCAAGACATGTTTTAATCTAAACTAGAAGAGCCTGTACAGTAATTATGCTACAGTAGGGGTAGCAACTTAAATCCCTTTACTTATAAAAAGGGTTGGTTCGGACTATGTTAACATGTAACATGTCCAACAGGTAAAAAAAACAAATTTCATATAGATACAACATACAAGGGAAAGGGTCAAAAAGGTATGAAGTCACCCATACTGTATTTTACATGCTTAAAGTCTCCTCGCCTTTTCTAGTTATGAAGTTAGATTCTTATTGTGGTACGAAGTTTCTATTTAGAAGAAATAAAAATAAACAAAAAAAGAATTTTCAGTCAACCCAGCCCGTTTCAGCACATACTATAAACCCCCTTGTAGACCCATCCAACAGTAATGATTGAGTCTTTTGACAGACTTTTAAACATTCAAAACCTTCTAAATCATTATGTTCAAATGATAAAAAAAATGTAACTTTTACAACCATACTTGATGCACTAACCTACCCAACCCACCAGTGTTTCTCACTTTATAATGAACCGCTTCAGCCATTACCCAACCCGTCCGTGTTACAAATGCACAGGGCACCTATATATGGACCTCATGATATACCACACAGTGAAACATCCTCAAGACCTACTTGGCCCTCTATATGGGTGACAAACAAGAATCGAGAATTACCAATATCCAAACTATATATTTGGGACTTGCATAAGAACACAGGCGCCACGAATATAGCAGACCATCAGTAACTGCAGTAAGATCTTCCTGTACAAGATCACTCAATTCTGAGCAGAACTTTGGTACATCACTTGCGATTCTTTGCTCAGGATTAGTTATTCGGCCATCAACATGGGACATTTTGTAGTATATCATATTCTGGAATCCAAGCAAACAATTGCCAATTAGGAAACACCACATTTTATAATGTTAATAGCAGTAATAATAATAATACAAACAATAATGCAAATCATAACAATCAACCTGAAAATATTGTGCATGAATAAGCTTTGTCAGTATTTTTCTGAACCTCAAGCTTAAGGTCCCAGTGATATACTTCGATGTAGAATACAAAGCTGATTGAGCAAAACACAAGGTAATGTTTTCAATAATCAACTGCACGAAGATAGGCACCCGTCGAAGAAAAGCAGCACGAAACAGGAATCCTTGAACTTTTGCCAATCTATTGCTGACAGCAGTTCGTAAGACCTGAATAAAATACATTACAAACAAGTTGGAAAGATAGATATGGCGATGGTCCTCTAACATAAATCAAATACTTTAAATTACAAGAGCCCAACTTAAGTTACCAAAATTGGAAATATAACAGTAATAGAACCACATAAAAGGTTCTCACATATTCCGCCCTTGACGACATGATATAAAATACCTTCCAGAACTATACTACTTCATCGATAGAAACTATGTTACGGATCACTAGCTTTCCATGCCCAAGAGCTTTACACTACAGTAAATAGACTAAATTTTGTGTGTGTGAAGGCTTGTTCGCATATATATGTAGCATTATGCATAGCTCTACATGCATGGTAACTCTCTTCCCACAAAAACAACAACAACAACGATACCCAATCCCACCAGGGCAGGGTATGGGGGAGGTGAAATGTAGACAGATCATACCCCTACCCTTGGGAAAACCCACGGGTAAAGAGACTGCTTCCGGGTAGACCTCCGGCTAAGAGAAAAGAGAGAGCGAGCGAGAAAAAAAAAACCATTTTATTTATTAAAAAAAAGCTTTATGGTATTGAAAGGGAACAAGGCGGGAGAAGAAAAACAAGATATGACAGGCAAGCAAAGGAACATGTCAGGATAGGCTAAACAAAAGCAAACCACGCAAAGCACTAAAAAGCACTAAACATGCATACGACCACGGAAGCAGGCAAAGATGTTCTGATGGAGCCAAACAATGAATCCTTTTTTGTAACTTTGATATAAAAATGTAAACCACTTGCAATCAAAATCTTACAAACGCCAAAACAAATAATATTTTAAACATGCTCTGATCTTGTTCTATAACAAAAGCCACAGAGATAGTGACTCATGCATTAAAGCATATTATCTGGATCCAAAGAGCAAAGAAATATACGACAGTCTTGGTATTGCTGAAGCAACTGACATACATAGTATATTCATATTCATATTGTTGAACAATTGACATTCTTTTTATCAACAAATAAACTACTTCTAGGCAAAAATACATGATGATGAGCAGATTTGGATCTTCTACCAGTGACATTTTTTTGAATACTTTTGGCACCACTACTAATGCATTAGTGAGAGAAAAATTTAGAGGAATATAAATATCAAAATTGAGATAAGAGTACTACATAGAGGTGGCAAACAAAGAAGCTTGGCTAACTTGGTCAAAATGGGTTTGGATGATATAGGTCACTTTATAGTCCGGGTCAAAACTGACCACTGCAGTCTGCAGATCTAGTTGGCCCAACACAATTTATATCAACTTTTATGAAACAAAAATTAATAAAATAGTGATGGTTCAAAAGTATTCAAAATCTTAAATAAGACAATTTAAAAGCTTGTATGCATTGAAATAGAACTAGGGCAATTTTCAACCCAGCTAACTCATTTGATGTTACCCATTAAAAATACAATATACCCCCAATCAACCCCTTTGGGGCTAAATGGGTCACATATGTCACCGGTTCTGATAAGGAACGATAAAGACTAAAGAGAATAACAAACAAGGCAAACTAGAAGTTGAATTTAAAAAAAGGATTACCACTGTGGCCACAAGAGCTAAAAGATCCCTTGCACCCATTCTGCCCATATGAGATAAAAGAATTGCAGCCAGAACCTGGAGTGACTTTAGCCCTTTCTTTTGCCTACTTTTTTTTGTTGTGGTGTTGATTCCTACATCCAAGTCAACTTGTTCACTGTCATCTCCCAATCCATTGTATTGACCTGTTGTGTTGGGCCTTCTTACCCTGCTCTGTGACTGCATGTATGCAGCAGTCCCACCAGCAACTACAATGCCAGTGGCCAGCAATAGTGCTTTCCTACAACAATGTAAAAATAATAGCCAGTGATTTACAATAATCGTGAGGTTATAGTTTGACAACATATGTCAGTTAATTACCATTAATTAGGGGTTCATCCCAAAGTATGTTGTTCATTCTAGCCACAACACAATCAGATTTACGCTTTTTTGTACTAACAAGTAATTTCAATTTATAAGAAAACTCCATTAATGAATATCTGAATTGTTGCCAATAAATGAATATAATTCCAAATACAGAAGTTTTTACCATAGTAACAAAACTATACATACGTGTACATCTATAGCGGTTTAGAAATTAATTGTAAAGACGTTAAGGTATATACTGAAATGGCTAATTCTATAAATTAGATGTCCAAAAATCTCTTAGTTAGGTACAGCTGTATAAGTCTTAAGAAAATACTAATCATTCACAAATGCCTGAGACATTTTTTCTTACTTTCCAACTATACCTCAAACAAAGACCAAAATAGGCATCGATATCAAAGGAAACAATTTTTACGGCATATATTATAAACGGTTTAGTGTATGACTTAGACGTTCAATAGTCCACTAAAGCAAATCACATAATGCCTTACTCCATATTCACGCCTCAAAACCAAGTGGCAATAGATACAAAAAAAAAGAAAAAAAAAGGCCATCTGTTGATCTTTTAATACAGGGTACAGTCGTGCACTAAACCTTTTGAATAGTTAATGGATGATGTCGAAAAGGATGACTACTTTCACATCTTGCAATAGAAATAGAAGTATATCAAGTGAGCAAAAGTGTATCATGTATCTTCCGTAAGAAATTTACAGTAGTAAACTAGCAATAAAACACTTTATAACAGAATAAATAATATGAACACAGATAGTGAAATGGTCCACCAATCAAGTTTAAACAATTTAGATTACTAGGGGAGCCCAATAACATGAGGTTGTCGATTGGGTAGACCACCACCAAAATCACCCAGACAACTAGAATTTGATTGTCCAAGCCATTGCCTCCTTTATTTTTAGAACACCTAACATCACTCAAATCATACTTACTGAATCTCACATTTTACAATGTTCTAAAGATTAAAGTGTAATCTATCTCATGTCTCCATAAAAATAATTGCTTCCAAAGTTCCAATATCAGAATAAGGTGGCTGTACAAATTAACCAAAGTCAAACTAATTAGTTGCAACTTGCAAGGGAATCTAACGTGCTAACATAATCAACTATAAGTTAACTCTATATGTACCCACGCAAAATGGCAGGCGGCAATTAGTCTTTTTGCGGTTTTCGATTTGTGACGATGGGGTGGGAGGAGGTGTACGAGATTGGTAGAAAGGGTAGGTAGAAGAAAACATGTGCTTAAGATAGGTTTGAATGATAAGACCAAGTGAGGTTAGGGATAGAAATGCAAGTATAGATAAATATACCATACAAGGTTAAATATGATGTATTGCTATGGCTTATTGACGTCATGGTTCATTTAATTGGAATGATGCACGCTCACCATTTACGACTCTTTTTTTTTGCAAAAGTAAAATGGAATATTATTTATTATGAATTTTTTGAGTTAGATTTCTAGAACACTAATCAAGCTCATATATAAAAGCTAAAGTTAAAAATCCCGTCCAAATCAAACGAATAGATAGACAAAGAAAGCTAACTTGTTTAAATTTAAATTACTTCAAATTTTCACAATAACTAATTTTTCAAAAGGCGTCTTCACATAAACCATAAAATTTATAGGAAAAAAGTAGCAGTCGGGTCATCCATGAGAAACTTAGGCACCGCAGTAGTATATTCTAAATAATAAGATTCGGTAAATAGATGAGAAGCTGGTGTGACTTGAGGAAGAGGCAAAGAAGGGGGGCAATGAGTGTACATCTATATGTTAGAGATTTGGCGTGATAGCATATATCTAACCCATTACACCACATGCGGAAGCAACTATTTCAGCTTCAAACATAGAAATTATAGTAACTGGTAAGGTCCATCCACAAATGTATAAATTTGGCACCACCAGTGCGAGTGTTTGGAACATGGAAAAGGCCCTGATACGAACTCACACCAAAAAGCTAGCTTAAAGAAGGAGGGGAGACCTAGAGTTTATTCTAGCAAGCAAGCAATCGATAATAACGACTACGAAAACAGGAAAGTACCTGCGGCCAGCGGAGGAAAAGAGAGAGCGGCCACGCTCCGTCAACTGTAATAACTGAAGAGAAGTCATCTTTTATATTTACTAATCACCTGAAATTCAAATCCATCCGAAATTCATATAGGTTATATCGAAGAAATGAAGTTTAAATTAAAAAAAAACAAAAAAGGATGATCAAATCGTACTAACAATAATTATAGATAGATAGAGAGAGAGAGATGTTGATTGTGAAATCCAAGTGACGGAAGCATCAAGTAAGTGTAAGGGTTTTGATCAGTTTTTATTTGGTTTGGTGGTTGGATGGATGGATGGATCGGTTTTGGTGGTATTTTGGCAGCTACGGAACAAGCTAACTGATGATGACTAGTGCAAATTGACCATTACTACGTGCACCCTTTTCATGGCTCTTCTTTGCCTCTTTTCATTTTATCTCCCCTCTAGTAAACCAACTTATTATCTTTTGCCAAAGAGTTAATTGCATAGATGGTCTGCGTTTAACGAAAATAGTCTTTAATCTTTTTTTTCTCGAATCTTCTCTTTGTGGTTTTGACTCTTATCGAGTTTGGTCTCTACTGCTAATGATCATTAGTTTTATTAATGAAATGGTGTCACGTGACCATCACGTGCGGGGTATTGCAGTCTTTTCAGTCTTCACTTACTAGTTTATATCCCATTCTCACTCTTTTCTTTCACATAAACAAAATTACAACATTTAATAAAAAAACATACATATAAACATGAACACAATGGTTTGATGCAATAAGTGTGGAGCATCATTCACCATTCAAACATCATGGACTGCAATTAACCAAGGAAGAAGATTTATTGTTGTGCAAAAAGAGTAAGTGTTATATTAATTTTGTAAAAAAACCATAATTTCTTGTTTGACCCAATTTTTAAAAAAAATTAATAGAGAATAAATTATGGGATAATTGATTGGTATGATCCACATATGTGTAGACGGGGTGTGCAAATAATTTCAGGTTTGTTGCGTTCAATGAATGAGCTACAAGGGGTAGCACAAGAAAAAATTGTCGAAGCTAAGAGGATGAAGAAGATGTTGCTTATCAGTTGGTTTTTTTTGTTGTTGTTTTTTCTTTCTAAGTAGTGAATGTATGTAAACTTGATGTTTCAAGTAAGTGTTTAGGTGGTTATATTTTGTTTAGAAATGTAAGCAAGGCTATAAAGTTGTGTTTTGGCTTTACAATGAATGAAAAATGCAGTTTCAACTTGATGTATACGAGAGTGTGTCAAGTCATTGGATGTAATAAATTTCCATCACAACTAACGCCAAACTAACATTTATGTTGCATTGAACTTGCGCTGGCCAAACAAGCCATAAAGTAGCATTTAAGTTGCATTGACCATAAGCTAGTGAAGTGGTTGCCAATGACATTTAACAACTTATTTTGTTTTGGCAAATTTAAGTAGATACACAACAAGTTAATGCTAAAAAGTAGGTACCAAATTTCCAGCAACATAAGTTGGACAAAGTACCAAATTACCATAACAAGTTTTATCATAACAAAGTACCAAAACAAGGTACCAAATTACCAAGTCTAAGAACAACTAAGAGCATAAGTTTTTGACATGTAGCAAATGACCAAGTCTAAGAACATAGAAAATTAACAAAACTTGTTGTTTGACAATAAGTTAGACATTCATAACTGAAATTACACCCAAACATCAACCAGTACTCATCCTTCTTGTAGATGTTTCCTTTGTCATCTTAGTTGGTGATGCATGAAGTTGTGAATGATGAAATGGCCTATTCATTGATGTGGATGGTGCAGTCTGAGCATTTTGTGAAGCTTGGGTGGTTGGTGCAGTCTGTAAAGATTGGGTGGTTGGTGCAGTCTTTGAAGGTTGGGTGGCTGGTAGAGCTTGTGAGGACTGTTGTGTTTGAGTTGCTTGTGCATTTGGATCCTGTGCATGACTTGCAGAAGGCTCATTGGGGCATTTCCTTTTGTTATGACCAAATCCTTTACACATGCTGCAACTAATACTCTAACCTGCTCTGCTCAACTTATTTCCTCTAATCATACCTTCAGCCAATTCAGCAACACTCTTATTTTTGTGGCCTACCTATTTGTGGGTATGATTTGGTGGGACAATTGTGTTTGGGATAGTAGATTTTTCCCAAAAATCTGGACCATTGATAGGATTAATTTTAAACCTATACATTTCTTTCCATGTTGATAGACAATAGACTTGATGACAGTAAGATTCTGGTATGCCAGTTTCTTCCCCATTATTTGCCATGTTCCAAATGGGAGCTACTACATGCTTGCAAGGTATCCTAGTCAACTCCCATTTTATACCACTACACTCCCTATTCCTCATATTCACTACACACTGATCCCCTCATGGAGTATTAGCTTGGTATAAGTCACCATCATTCCATTCAGTCTATAAATCATAATTACCTAGTTACAATACTTGAAACACTTATACATGACAGAATGTTAAAAGAATATAAGAGATTAGCAATGTACCTTTATCGATCATGCATATTTCGCAATTATTTTGAAAAGTCTAGCAGCATTTGGTGTAAGAGTACCAATGGACTTGCTAATAATCTTATTCATAATAACAATTCTTTTCATAAGGTATTCTCTTATGAATTTTAAACATGGGATTATAGGCTTGTCCCTTCCATCTACAAGTTGTCTGTTAAGCACTTCACACATGTTATTCAACAAGACATCACAATATGCCCTTCTTGAAAGTTTAAGTCTTTCAAGTTAAATTCAGTCAAGACAAATTAAATTCATTAAATATAGTTGAAATGTAAAAGAATTTATACTAGAAAAGTAAGACCTGGCCAGTGTTGGGGTGGAATCTTTTTCATCCATTCATAAGCTTCTTTTGTTAGGAATCAAGAAAAGACTCGGTCACTATCAATATATTAGTTCTTAGCTCGTAGTATAAACGTTTAAGTGTTAAGTAAGTAATCGGGTCGACCCATGGATACCCATGACCCAAATAAGCCCTTGTAACTATAAATACCCTCTCCACACATAGAGAGGGTGTTGGTTTTCTCATATTTATGCTGTTACATGTTTCTCTTTCTATAAAACTAACCAACTCTTTCTCTCTCTAAATTCTCTTCAGTGTATGTGTGTTTGATACTATTTTACAATTTTATCAGTCACCATGGGATGATTATGTGTTGATTGTGTGCATTTTACTTGCAAAAATCTAGAAAACTTTGTGTTTTATAAGCTTAATATACAAAAATTAAAGTAACCAAGATTTTGATGTTAAAAATGTTGTAGTTATGATTTTTATGTTAGATATAGCTTAGATATACTTAGTTTTGAAAAAAAAATAGGTAAAACGCTAAAAATGTGGTTTTTAGGTGTTTTTTAGTGTTTGAACTCGTTATGTATTTTACGAAATCGTGCGATTTGACTATTGAAGCCCGCAGTTTGATCTTTGAATCTCGCGGTTTGAGTAAGTATTCAGGCGGTTTGACTCTAGCTATCAGGCGGTTTGAGTAGTACATCGGGCGATTTGAGTAAGTAATCAGGCGGTTTGATTTTAGCTATCACGCGGTTTGAGTAGTATTTCAGGCGGTTTGAGTATCAAAATCCAGCGACTTTTGTGTAAAGAATATCTACAGGCGGTTTGGTGCATCAATTCTCAGCGATTTGGAGTTTATGTGTCAAGCAATTTGACTTAACTTGTCAGGCGATTTGAGTTCCATTGTCAAGCAATTTGACCTCATTTCTCACGCGATTTGAGTTATTTGTTTAGGCGATTTGATTCTACTTAATAGACGATTTGACTAAGTGTATCAAGCGGTTTTGAGATCAACTTTATGCGGTTTGACTCAATAAATCCCGTAGTTTGATAACTTATAATCAGGCGATTTGACACATTTCACCAGGCGATTTGATCACATTCTTCAGGCGATTTGATTCATTTCATTAGGCGATTTGATCACTTCCCTTAAACAAATTCAAAAACTTAAATTGCAACAACAAAAATACAAATAAAAAACACTTAAAACAACAACACAATAACACAACTCTCACTAATCATTGGAACGATCTTATAATATCATTTCATACATCAATCAATTCAAAATGTCTACAATGGCAAAGAATGTTATTGCAGCAGGAGTTGATAACGTCCTCCTATGCTTGAGAATAGTCAGTATAACTCATGGCAGAGTCATATGCTACTATATATACAAAGGCAATGGAACATGGTAAATGTGCTTCATGACTCGGTCAACAATGGTCCATTTCAGTTTGGAACAGTCGAGGCACCTGCCTGTGGGAACCGTCTAACTCGGGTTAGTGGTCAAAAGTATTTTAAAACGTCTTTGATTAAATAGATGCTTATTAAGCTAGTTATGTTAGTCAGATCATGTTTTCGCTTTAGGTTCACTTTGCTTTAGGCACATTCGCGTTATGATCGTACCATCGACCTATAATTTTATTTAAATGTCAACTTATTATTTATGATATGCTCAAACTATTTTAAACATTGTTAGTGATTCGCCACACTTTAATAAATTATTATCTATTATTATTATTTTTTTTTTTTTTATTTATTTTATGATTTTGTTTTTACGTGTAACGTCTTTTTAAGTTATTATGGTTTTTGCACCTACCCATCTATTCATTTACAGTCTGAACTTAAGACGTTTTAGAGTATTATATTTAAAATTTAAGCCTAACAAAGTACACACATAAATCATCTCTTTATATAGGAGACACGTGGCTCTCTCCTCACATCGCATTTGAAGAATTTAGTTAACTCATGACATTTCTATCATGACTAATACTTTGTTAAAAAAAGATTTTTACACTACAAGACTATTGTAAATTCTATCAAAATATCCATGAGTCACTATAAACGTTTTTAGCCCATTCAAATCATGTTTCTAGTTCATTCACCTCAATGTACTTCTAAAAAATATCTTATTGAGTCATTTGGCTATTTTCACTTATCACAATAGTTAACGTGGCAAAGCAATGCTTTTGTGGCATCTCAAATGGTTTCTTTATACACGTAGCATTTTACTTAACAAGCCTCTGTCATATAAATTAAGATAAGCACTATATTCTCTACTTCAAAAAAAACTTCATTCGTTATCATAAACTAGAATTTCATGCCCGTTGTTGTTTCGGAGGAATACTAATAATAAAACGCCACCATCTTTTTCGGCTTACCGTTGTCGCATCGTCCGTCGTTGTGGCCGTTTGCTTCTCATCGTTTTCATAAAAAGTAAAATTTCGAACTCAACATAGGTGATAAGTGTTATAATAGTAATATTTCATGCATTATTAGTATTCATTTTTTTATAAAATATATGTAAGTACAAATTTTTAGAGTTTGTGTGAACATTTTTTAGGTTAAAATTTGTTTCAAGTATATTAGTTTGTATGATTATTGATTCATAAATTTTTATATAACATGTTAGGATTCTTTTATTACGGTTGTGAATATTTAAAAAAAAGGTTCTTATGGCATGATTTGAATGTTTTACGTACTTGTAAATTTGTGATAAACATGACAAATCTAAAATATGTAGTATGTCATGCCCAAGTTATATGTGAAGCCATAAAAAATTAACAAATACATAGTAGAGCAAAAGTTGTTACATAGTAATAAGCATACATTCATGTTAGGGGCAGCACATGTTGAAACATTATATTTTATTGTAAATGGTGTATATGGTTTTATAGAAATGACTTGACTGAGATGCTTAGATGTACAATAAATTGTTAAACATAGGAATGAAGGATTAAGTCGATAGAACATAAGTTATTTAAAGTGAATTTGGTGCATTTGTGCCCTTACATAAAAGTATATTATTTTGGTGAGTCAAAACATGGGTGGCCCCCCCCCCCCCCCCCCATGTAGTTGTACGATATTGTTCGAGCGTATCATTTAGATTTTTAATAAGTATTTTTACTTGTCTTAGGTCGTGTCTAGTAAGGTCTACGTGCGAGAGTTGCTTTTAGTGATACTTGTCAAGCCCGCTTCTTGTACTCACTCCTTATTTGTTAAGGTGAATTTTCACAACCCCGTTTTACTGTTTTACTCGTTTTGGGGTGAAAAGCATGATACGATTATTTAAACTGAATTGGTTGTACTTTTATGAATTATTGAACTAAATGAACTTTTGTTTCACCACTTATACAAATTGGTTTGTATACTTATGATTGATGCTTAAGTATTATTGCGAAAGGTCCCCTCAACTACACTACTTGTTAACTCATTTTGAGCCGTGGATATTTATGGATAGCGCTATTTAGGGGTAGAGCCATCCCCTCACTCCAACTAACAGGAATGCATAGTATCACCATTCCATGCTGATGTTATGGCATGTGACGCATAGGGGCATAGTTCTCGGCTGAATCGGTTTAAGTAGTGGCCTCATTGCATAAACACGCTTGTATATATGACTGACTTTTTGCAATCTTTGACAACCAATTGTTTATATTGTTTTGAAAACTAATTGGTGTACTAAACTTGTGAACTCACCAACTAAGGCCATAGTTGACCCATTTTATTATGCTTTTCAGGTAATCAACAGTAAGTGATGATTTTCGGATGCACTTCATGTACACTCTTTTGTAAATATTGGTTTATGTTTAAAAAAATGTTTTATCGTTGAGGACTCGTGTTTAACGTGTTATAACTTGTCTTTTGAAACTTATTGTAATATATGATGCTTTTCTTTAAATCATGTTTGGTGTTATTTATATCTTATGCGATGTACTATGAGTTGCTGCACCTCGTGTTTCCGCTTTAGCGAGGTGTGTCAGACTTGGTATCAGAGTTGATGTTATAGAGAATACCGGTTTTTCCAAACAAAAATCTCAACTATAACCAAAACAATATTTTTCATAAAACGCCAAACATGATACTAGTTAACTAGACCGAGCAATTGCATCATTAATCCTCAATTATACATAGCTTGATCAACCATGTCTAATTCGGGAAAGATCATGCAATGCTGGGAGTAGTTACCTTTGGATTATGTTTAACTCAACCTTTCACTTAAATCCCTGAAAAGCATAACTATGGCGCATGTGCATTAGATACTGTAGACATTCATATTTCCACTATAAGTAACCAAGTATGCCTTTATTTTTATCATGCTTCTGCCTTATTATATTACACTATGAATCTGAGTATACTTTTATTTCGGTCGCTTTCCAGTCACAGTATGTCACGCTCCTTGGTATGTGCCTAAATACACATACCTTTTACCTATTAAAACGAGCTATAAAAACCAATAATGACCAATAATACATGAAAAATGCATTGTATATGTGTGTTTTGTCTATTGTGTCTTGCAGGTAACGGATAAATCACAAAAGGACAAAAATAAAGCAAAACGGACAAAGCCAAGCACGGGAATGGAAAGAGCGCGATAAACTGAAGCCGAAGGCGTACCCATACTCTACGGACCAACCCGGGCCCACTTAATGGGCCGGGTCAGCCCATTTTCACCTTAAGCCTTTTAAAAATGAGCCTAAAACAATATAAGTCCAAGTCAACTCTTATAATCCAGTCAATGAAATAAGACGGGTCAAACAAGTCAAAAATACTGTTTATCCTTTCCACCTGTTCCCTCCATTTTCACTTTCACCACGACCAGGGTAAAATCAATCAATCACTCACTAAATTGCTTCTAGAAGTACAATCCCCTGACACGTCTGACACGTTTGGGAGCCACGCTGGCAATCCCACATCATTTGATTGGATGATGGGACGTGTACACAATCCAACGGTCAAGATGAAGGATGATTGAGGCGGTTTGATTGAAGGGCCAAGATTTAAGGATTGAGGAGCGTCCTGAAGGCTAGAAGGTTCTTCTCACTCCTATAAAAGGAGGGCCTCACACACAGAATGGAGTATCTAGTGTAGGATTTTAGCTTAAGTTTAGAGTAATTTAGCTTATTGTAGTTATTTTTAGCTTATTGTCTTAAATTTAATGTAATTTCCTTTTTAAAGCTTGTACTCACTTTTGAATATCAATAAAATTCTGTTTGATTTAAATTAGGTGTTTAATTCAGTTTTTTACTTAATGAACTATTGGTTAAATAAGCACTGTTTTAATCTAATAAGCTCTATAAGCTCTCAAAAAACTACTTAAAGGCTAGCATATTATACCCATTAAAGGCCTTCAAAAAGCTTAACTGAGTTTTAGATTTTAATCTCAAATGTCTCTCCTTAAATATACCAATAAGCTAATGTTTGGAATATAAGCCAAAGAGGAAGGGCTTATAGACCTTACTAAGCTTGTGAAACAAGCTGGAGCTTGTTGATTTAAGCTCTTAAGAGCATTAAAGTCCCTGTTTAGCTGGGACAAAGGTACTCTTTCATTTACCATTTATAGCTTATTTTTATAACTCTGCTTGTTTTGCTGCTTATCCTATGTTTATAGCTTGCTTATTTATGTTTAGTTGTGCTTATTCAATTCTATTTTAGCTTAATATGTTCAGTTGTTAGCTTAAATTAGTCTAAATTTGCATTTTCTTATAATATGTCCTTACTTCTAGTTATTAAAGCTTTTGAGTTTAGCTTATTAATAAATCTTTAATTGTCCTTAGTTTATGCTTAATTATACTTCATTTGCTTAATATTCTATCTGTTTTTATAAATCTGAGATTAATTCAACCTTTTGAAGTTTAAAAATGCAAATCTAAAATTTTAAAGGGTGTTTGGCACAAGCAGTACTAACCTTGGTTAGTACTGTTTGATTGCTTTGTGCCTTTAAGACAAGTTTGATAAGCTTAATTTAAGCTTATAAGATAATTTTAATAAGTTGTAAAACCTTAATTCTCAAGTTTTAGGTTTATAGGATCCATGGTTTGAATATGTGGTCTCATAGTTTAATAATCTAGCTTAATTTGTTTGATCATGATTAGGTGCTATTAAGTGTCAGTTATATGCTTGTTTTGAGTATAATAATGCAATAGTATAGAATTGGATAAGTGTGCAATTGTTTTGTAGGTCTAAGTCTTAATCTGTCATAGTTTTTTCAAGAAGTTAAAAGTTTAATTTTCAATTGCAAATTTAGATGAGGTAAAGTTTGTTTTAAGGTATGATTTTGAGAATTTAAGCTCTTTGGATATTGAGCTTAATATGTTTGAACTTATTTTCATATATTGTCATCATTTACTAGCTTAATTATAGGGCTGCATTTTGCACTTTTCAAACATCAAAAAATCCAAAAATTAGTTTAGTTAAACTATCCTTTTTTCAAGTCTTTTTTAGCTTATTTCTAATCCAAATTTCTTAATTCCTGTTTTCATGTGTTCCTTGGATTATTAGCTAGATCTGTTTTAGCTTTTTGAGTTTTCATATTAGTTTTTTCTAGCTTAAACTTAGGGCTAAAAGTATATGCTGATCAAAATCAGTATATACTGACTTTCTTTTTCATCTTTGCTTTTCTTTTAGTTGCTTATGTTTACTTATTTGTGTCCTTAGAGTCAAAGTTTTTAGCTTATTTTTGAGTTTTAGTCTTTAGTTTAGCTTATTGAGTCTTATTCTTAAGCTGCTATTTAGTCAATTTAAGCCCCCAAAAAAAAAGAAATAGTAGTTTTAACTGTCTCTTCATAAGTCCTTTTCTAGCTTATTTCTTAAGTATGTTTGCTGTAATTTTGCTTATATGTGCTCTTAGAAAATGAAACTTAATCTGTTTTAACTTTTCAGCTTAGTGCAAATGCTTATTAGTCCTTAAACTTTAGCTCAAAGTTTGTCAAAATCCTTTTAAGTGTTGTGTTAGAGTCTGATGTCCTATTAGATTTTTAAGTGCTTTTCTAGCTTATTTGTTTGCTTATTTTTAATCATAATTGCTTATTAGGTATAGCTTAGGATTTGTTTCAGCTTATTTGTGTTTCTAATAGCTTATTTAGTCCAAAAAGCCAAAACAGTTTTAGCTTAAAAGCCATTAAGCTTGTTAAGCTAAATTGTCTGCCTTTAGTAGCTTATTTAAGGTTTTCTGAAAAAGTCTCTTTTTAAAAGTTGCTTATTTTTCTTAGCTTTTTAACTTTTTCAAAAAGAAAATAAAAATAATAATTTTCAAAAAGGGAAGCCACAGGGATCAAACTTGTGACCTCCCCCTTCACACACCCAACGATTTAACACACACACTCAATACCATCTCGCCCTTGGGACTTTTTCATTAAAATCTCAACACTTTAAATATTTAAAGGTCTTTTCAGTTTTGCTATTTCGAGCTTATTTGCTTATTATTAGCTTATTTGCTTATCCTTTCAGCCATTTTTCCAGTTTATATTTTTCATAGATTCTCCATAGTCCAAAGTACTTTTCCTAATTTTTTTCAAAATTTTCATAATTAGTTTACTATTTTTAATGATTTATTTAGATTAAATCTGTTTTTAATTCATAATAAATAAAATAAAAATAAAAAAATATATAATTCTTTTTCTGAAAATTATTCTCAGTTATTTAGGATTTATAAAAAATAAAAAAATAGTTTTAGGGTTAAATTTTGATAATTTAGGTTTTAAGTCGCGTTTTTAGGATTCCTGTTAACGTTTTTAGGTCCAATCTTTAATTTCTTTAATCGTTGCTTGCCTTTACATGTTTTATGCGTTTTCATTAGTAGAATTAGAAATCAAAATAAAAATCTCTTAAACCATTCAAATCACGCGATCACGAACTTAACCGATTTTCAATTCACACCTCGTCGGGATACGACTCGGGAAGGTTTTGAATTTTACTTTGGATAAAAGTAACTTTCTAGAAGCCTTACGGAATTCTTATCTTATACTATTATTGATAATATCCTTATATACGTATTTGGAGACGAATCAGTTTTTGGCGCCGCTGCCGGGGAAGTGTGTATCGAATATCGCGTTGAAGCTTGAAGATTAGTGTCTTGAAGAACCTTCCTCGTGAAGTTATCATTTTATTTTCTTTTATATAAAACTTTAAAAATACAAAAATATTTTATTTTTCTCGATTTATTTTCGTAGATTTATTAGAAAAATCAAAAATACTTTTCCTAAAGTATTTCAAAAACCAAAAAAATTGTAAAACAACAAAAACAACCGTTGTGTCACTTGTGAAATCGGCTCACCTTTAGATTACAAACTTTAAGAGAGGTTTAAGGAGGGTTGATCCTACGAACTTCGACCCGAAAGGAGAAGGTTTTTAAAACGCTTCGCGCTTACCCGCTCCTCCGCTTCTTTGTGCGTTTTCTAAAGAGCTACCTTACACTTGTTTGATTATCGGTTACAAAAATATTTTTCTTTTTATTTTCTCTTATTTTATTCTTAGTGTATGCAAACTCGCTCTTCTTCAAAATTCGTTGGTGAACCTTCTACGAATCCTACTTCTACGAATCCGAAATGTCGTAATCGTAACCCATTCCCGCTGAGCATTTCGAGCTCCAGCATAGTCTAATCAATCTTGTAACTTCAAAACAATAATTTGGTTTTGAGAAAGAAGATCCTCATGCTCATATTCGATATTTTAACAAGATTACTTCTATGTTGAAGTACAAAGATGTGCCCGAGACATCGATTAAGCTTATGCTTTTTGCATTTTCTATCGATGGTCCAGCCCGGATTTGGCTCGACAAAGAACCTTCTCGTTTTATTCTCACTTGGGACGATCTTGTGTCTAAGTTTATTAACCATTTCTTTCCTCCCTCAAAAACAACAAATCTCCGGAATGAAATTTCAAATTTTCAACAACGTTTTGATGAAACATTTTATGAGGCATGGGACCGATTCAAGGATCTCCTTCGAGCATGCCCACATCACGATTTTACCGAATTGCATCAACTCGATACCTTCTACAATGGTTTAAACCCATCCGATCAAGATTCTTTAAATTCTGCCGCCGATGACAATCTTTTGGAAAGAAGTGCACAAGATGTGTTGAAAAATATTGAAAACAAATTAAAAGTTCGTAATTCAAGAAACAAACCGATTGTTTCTCAAGTGAAAGCAAGTAATGTTTATTCTTCAGAGATAGCCAGTTCCGTAGCCAGTGCCATGACTAGTGCCATGACCGCGATGTTTAAACAACATCAAGTAACCCCAGCTCCAGCTTCCGTAAAAGCTGTTGAGGAATCTTGTGTTACTTGTGGCGGTGCTCATTCTTACCACAGTGTCCTGCCACCGATGGCAACACTTTTTCCGGCTATCAAGACAATATTCAAGGATATGTTTCAGCAGCTGCAGTGAACTACAATCAGGGAAATACCAGTTATCGTCCCTAGAGTATAGTTAATCAGTTTCAACCACCCGGTTTTGCTTAACCGAATGTGCAAAATCAAGGGTTTAACCAGAACCGAGGAAATAATTTCAATTAAGGTAACCAGAATTATCAATCTCCACCTCAAGTTGGACTTTCAAATGATCTCTCAAGCTACATAAAGACAAATGATGTTAATATGAAAATAATGCAAAATCAAATAACCAATATGAGGGCAGAATTAAAGAAAGAGATGGATAATACGTTGACTAGACAAAACAATACGTTCAAGAATGAGTTAAAGAATGAAATCAAACCCGGTACAATCAAGGATACAATCAAGATAGAGTAAATTATCAAGGAAATACGTCTTATCAACCTCCGATTCAAGAATCTCAAGTTGCTACTTCGAGTGACTATGAGAAATTTAAGAAAACAAATGAAGCTAACATGAAAGCTATGCAAAATCAAATCAATAATGTGAAAAATGAATTAAGAAATGAAATGCAAAGTTCGATACAAACTTCAATGTCAAATCAAACTAATGATCTTAAGAACATGATGGCTAGTTTCTTTCAAATGAATACCGCTTCTTCTTCGAGTTCGGGTCCACTTTCTAGCAACACTATTGCTAACCCGAGAGGTGACTTGAAAGCAATCACCACCCGAAGTGGTGTTTCTTATGATGGACCTCCTATTCCTCTACCTTTTTCTTCTCTCCCTAAGGTGGTGGAACAGGAACCCGAGGTGACAAAGGATACGGTGCAACCAAGTACCAAACACATCCAACCTCCGGTAGTCCAAACTCATGTTCAAATTGATGAGCCCTTTGTTGCTCCTAAGCCTAAACCGTCTATACCTTATCCTTCGAGAGCTAACAAATAGAAGCTCCGTGAAAAAGATGATAATCTAGCTTTGAAATTTGTTGAAATCTTTAGGGAATTACACTTTGAGCTCAGTTTCGTAGATGCTCTTCTACATATGCTGAAATTTGCTTCAATGTTTAAAAGTCTCCTTAATAACAAAGAATAATTGTTTGAATTAGCCAAAACACCGGTGAATGAGAATTGTTCGGCGGTTATCCCAAAAAAGTTGCCTGAAAAACTTGGAGACCCCGGCAAGTTTCTTATTCCATGTGATTTTCCAGAGTTAGTTGAATGCCTAACCTTGGCCGATCTTGGTGCAAGCATCAACTTGATGCCTCTCTCCATATGGGAGAAGCTTTCACTCCCCGAACTTACTCCTACATAAATGATTCTTGAGCTTGCAGACCGATCAACGACTCGACTAGCCGGTATTGCCGAAGATGTCTTTGTTAAAGTAGGAAAGTTCCATTTTCCGGCCGACTTCGTAGTTGTTGATTATATGTCGATCCTCAGGTTCCCTTAATTCTCGGAAGACCCTTTTTTAGGACGACACGTGCTTTGATTGATGTTTACGGTAAATAATTGACCCTGCGTGTTGATGACGAAGCAATAACCTTTAAAGTTGGTCAAACTTCGAGATACTTCTACAATGATGCTAAATCGGTTAATCGAATTGATGTCATCGATGTTTCATGTGTGGAGTATGCTCAAGAAGTGCTCGGATTTGCGTATAGTTCTACAAGTGGCAATCCCACTCTGTCTTTAGATCCTATCATTTCTACTTCTTTCCTCTCTCTCACTCCGTTTGAAGGAGGCGACTTTATTTTGGAAGAAATCGAAGCGTGTCTTACAAATGATTCAATTCCACTGGGAATTGATGATGCCGACTTTAATCCGGAGGGAGATCTTCTTCTACTCGAGAATTTATTAAATGATGATCCATCATCTCCTCTCCCTTCGAAAGAACTTCATTTTGAGGAAATTAAAACGATTAAATCTTCTATTGATGATCCTCCGTAGCTCGAGCTCAAAGATTTACCGTCTCATCTTGAATATGCGTTTTTAGAAGGAACCGATAAATTACCCATCATAATTTCCAAAGAATTAAAAGATGAAGAAAAGGCCTCCCCTTTAAAGGTTCTCAAGACACACAAACGGGCATCGCATGGAAAATTTCTGACATTAAGGGTATCGACCCTAGTTTTTGTACTCACAAGATCTTAATGGAAGACGACTTCAAACCGGCGGTTCAACATCAAAGAAGGGTGAATCCAAAAATTCATGAGGTTATCAAAAAGGAAGTTATAAAACTCCTTGATGCCGGATTGATTTACCCTATCTCCGATAGTCCGTGGGTGAGTCCCGTTCATTGTGTGCCTAAGAAGGGTGGTATGACCGTTGTTGAAAATGAAGATAATGAGTTGATTCCTACAAGATTAGTTACCGGTTGGCGTGTTTGTATAGATTACCGAAAGCTTAATGATGCGACTCGTAAAGATCATTTCCCGTTGCCGTTTATGGACCAAATGCTCGAAAGACTCGCGGGAAATGAATACTATTGTTTTCTAGATGGTTTTTCCGGATATTTTCAAATACCTATTGACCCGAAAGACCAAGATAAGACCACCTTCACTTGCCCTTATGGGACGTTTGCCTACCGACGTATGCCTTTTGGTTTATGTAATGCTCCGGGCACGTTCCAAAGGTGCATGATGGCCATTTTCCACGACATGATCGAGGAAACAATGGAGGTCTTCATGGACGATTTCTCGGTCTTCGGGGATTCTTTCTCGTCATGCCTCTCCCATTTAGACAAAATGCTAAAATGGTGCGAAGACACTAATTTAGTTCTAAATTGGGAGAAATGCCATTTTATGGTAAAAGAAGGCATTGTTTTAGGACATAAAATTTCAAAGTCCGGGATTGAGGTCGACAAAGCTAAAGTTGATGTTATAGCTAAACTCCCTCATCCGACTACCGTCAAAGGCGTTCGAAGTTTTTTAGGTCACGCCGGGTTCTATCGTCGATTTATCCAAGATTTTTCTAAAATCGCCCGGCCGATGACCCATCTTCTTGAAAAAGAAACCCCGTTTGTTTTCTCGAAAGAATGTATTGAAGCGTTTAATATACTTAAGAAGAAGTTAACCGAAGCCTCGATTTTAGTTGCCCCCGATTGGGACCTACCATTTGAAATTATGTGCGACGCTAGTGATTATGCGGTAGGTGCAGTCTTGGGGCAACGAAAGACCAAACATTTTCAGCCTATACACTATGCAAGTAAGACCATGACGGATGCTCAAGCACATTACACTACAACGGAAAAAGAATTATTAGCCGTGGTGTATGCTTTCGAGAAATTCCGGCCTTACTTAGTCTTATCAAAGACCATAGTGTATACGGACCACTCGGCTCTTAAGTATCTTCTTGCTAAGCAAGATGCTAAGCCGAGATTGCTCCGGTGGATTCTCCTACTCCAAGAATTCGATGTTATTATTCGTGATAAAAAAGGAGCGGCATGAAGGTGATCTCGAGAAAAAGGAAATTAATGAAACTTTTCCTCTCGAGACCCTTGGAATAATATCTTCTCATAATGATTCAAGTACCCCATGGTTTGCCGACATTGCAAATTACCATGCGGGGAATTTTGTAGTAAAAGGGATGTCGTCCCAACAAAAGAAAAAATTCTTTAAGGACGTTAAGCACTATTTTTGGGACGACCCCTACTTGTTTAAGATTTGTGCGGATCAAGTGATTAGACGATGTGTTCACGGCCAAGAAGCCGTTGATATCCTCACGGCTTGCCATAATGGACCCACCGGGGGACATCATGGTGCGAACTACACCGCTAAGAAAGTCTTCGATTCCGGTTTCTATTGGCCGACTATTTACCGAGATGCCCATGACTTGGTCACACGGTGTGACGCTTGTCAACGTCAAGGCAAAATCTCGCAACGTGATGAAATGCCTCAAAATGCAATTCAAGTATGCGAGATCTTTGACGTGTGGGGCATCGACTTTATGGGCCCGTTTCCGTCTTCTCGAGGAAACAAATACATTCTCGTAGCCGTCGACTATTTGTCTAAATGGGTTGAAGCAAAAGCGCTCCCCACTAATGATGCTCGAGTTGTTGTTAAATTTTTGAAATCTCTTTTTGCCCGATTTGGAACTCCTCGTGCTATAATTAGTGATCGCGGTACTCATTTTTGTAATGATCAATTTGCTAAAGTTATGCTTAAGTATGGAGTTACTCATCGTCTTTCTACCGCGTATCATCCACAAACGAGTGGACAAGTGGAGGTTTCAAATCGTGGTTTAAAACGTATTTTAGAAAGGACCATAGGTGAAAACCGTGCTTCATGGTCCGATAAGTTAGATGATGCATTATGGGCCTTCCGTACCGCCTTCAAAACACCCATCGGGTGCACTCCTTATAAGCTCGTGTACGGAAAGGCTTGCCATCTTCCTATCGAGCTTGAACACAAGGCCTATTGGGCCTTAAAGCATTGTAATTTTGACCTTAAGACCGCGGGTGATCACCAGAAAGTTCAAATGAATGAATTAAATGAACTCCGGGATCATGCTTACGAGAACTCTTTAATCTATAAAGAGAAAACGAAGAAGATTCATGATTCTAAGATTAAAAACCGCGTTTTCAACGTTGGTGATCGGGTCCTCCTCTTTAATTCTCGATTAAAGATTTTCTCGGGCAAGCTTAAGACCCGCTGGACTAGACCATTCATCGTTACCCAAGTAATTCCTTATGGCACCGTCGAGTTATCTCAAACCGACAGGCCAAACTTCAAGGTGAATGGTCATAGACTTAAGCATTACTTTGGAGGGGACATACCAACGATGGTTGTCCCGGATCTCTAAACTTTCCCCATGGACAATTAAATTCAGGGACGAGTCAGGCTCGTGACTCGGTTAACAAAAACAAGCGCTTCATGGGTGGCAACCCATGCGTATCCTTAGTAGTAGTATGTTTATGAATAAGTGTGATGTGAGGAGGCTTGCCTCTTCCTTTCTCGTGTTTCGTGTTTTGTGGTTTATGTCCAGGATTGCCTGGATTTTGAAGACTCTCGTGCTCGTGGTTTTGTCCATCGTCCACTCGATCTTCAATCCTTCACATGCTTATATATAGGAATCCAATATCCTAGATCTTATTGATTTAACGTTTATCTATTAGCATACTTAATAAACGGCTTTAGATTTGCGTAGAGATTATGCCTTGAAATTAGTATGGGGGTGACAGTCTCACATTGAGGACAATGTGTAGTTCTAGTATGGGGGGATCTTTCGATTCGATCTTGCTTGCATTTGTCTTGTCTTCACGTAACCCCGTTTTTCCACCAAAAATAGCAAAAATATGCCAAAATTTTCAAAAATAGAATAAGTGTTTTGACACAAGTTTTGTCTTTTTAAGGAATAAATTTTGACTTGATCGAGCATGTTGCGCTCTAGCTTGCCCCTTAACTTATATAAATTTAAGCTTTTGCTAGTCTTTTATATAAGAAGCTTTAAAACGCGAATTCTAGCTTGAAAAAGCCAAGAGTTTTGCAAGTTTCCATGATAGACTTTAAATATGCAAAGCTTGTTTTATTAGACTAAGCATTCGTGGATCTTTTTATTAAAGATTTTAAATTTGCGAAGAACGAAAAATGATAGAGTTTTATATAAGTTAAATGCTAAACATAGAGTAGTTGGAACTCTTTAAGGCTCATAAAGGTTAATTGTGGCTTTTTGCTCCCATCAACTTAATAAACGTTATATAATTATTGAATAAATAAAGTTACTTTAGGTTTTTGCGATTCTTAGTTTAAATCACTTCGTAGAGATTCCTTCTGGTGAAAGTAAGGTACACATCGAGGTTTTGTCAGTGTTGTGGGGAAATAGACTCCTGGACCATGGTCGGCTCGCATACCGATGTGGCAGTTGTTAAAAGACCACAGGACTTGAAATTTGGCTAATAATAATAAGT
The DNA here is from genome assembly GCA_026074375.1 of Tanacetum coccineum. Taxonomy (NCBI): domain Eukaryota; kingdom Viridiplantae; phylum Streptophyta; class Magnoliopsida; order Asterales; family Asteraceae; genus Tanacetum; species Tanacetum coccineum. Next base: position 74,391 of record BQNB010001845.1, on the reverse strand, counting down.
TATGTAATAAACCGAAGCCGAAATAAGACCACTACCTCTTGCCGGCTCACAACCGATAAGGTATCGTTAAAGGGTGTATGTAATAATAATAATAAAACTGATGGGCAGATAAAAAAAGACTACTGCATCTTGCCGGCTCACAACCAATGTTGCAGTCTTCTAAATAAAGCACATAGTAATAATCCAAGACTGATAAAAGTTTGCTGCATCTTGCCGGCACACAACCGATGTTGCAGCTACTAAAAGGTCGATAGAACTTACCGAGTTCAAAATATGTTTGCTGCATCTGCCTTGCAGGCTTCAACAACCGATGTTCAGCCTTTTAAGAACCGATATTTAATAATGTTTGCAAAATAATACTAAGTAAAGCCAAATTTTGACTCCGAGCGCAAGAAATCGAAGCCGAAGGCAAAATCATCTAAATCTCGGCCCAAATTCCATACACTAGCCCATTTATACCTAAAAGTCCAAAATACACTTAATAATTTGTTAAGTTATTACATTGGAGGTCCTTGAGTTTTGCATTGGTAGTCCTTAAAGACTAACACCGGTAGTCCTTACACCATTTCACCAAAGGTCCTTAACCCTAACTTTCGTTAACCCATTAAACATATTATCCCTTCCCGGCCAAAATAATAACCCAAAACCATAAACCTTGGCCCAAGTATTTTACCCGAGCCCAACACATCTTATATACACGGGTCAAACAGTCAATGTTACTGTAGCATCATCCTTTTCCCTCCATCTTTCACTTTTATAGGGCAAATAACGAGTACGGGTTAAAACCCTTTTCACCTCCCAAGCTCGCTCACCCTTCTAGAATACCCTGCCACGTCTGACACCAATGACACGTTGGCGATCCCCAAGCAAATGATTGGTGGATGTGACGTGCACACAAATCAAGGGCTAAGATCAATAATTGAGAGGCGGATTGGAATGGATGGCTTAGATTAAAGATGGGGACGCTCCTCTTATTGCTAGAACATTCCCTCGGCAGCTATAAATAGCAGAGCAAATCACACAGTTGGAGATATCTAGGAGTAGGAATAGCTTTAGGGTAGCTTATTGTTTAGCTTATTGTATTTCTTTCCAGCTTATTGTATTTCTTTTTAAAGCATTGTTGACAAGATGGCAAAACGAGATTATGCTTGGTTGATGATCTCAAGGTGTTCAGAGGGTCATGATTAGATGATGGGAGGAGCGTCTCAAGTCCTAGAAGGTTCTGCTCAAGGCTATAAATAGAAGCTCTCACACACAATGCAAGATATCTAGGAGTAGGAGTAGCTTTAGGGTAGCTTATTGTTTAGCTTATTGTATTTCTTTCCAGCTTATTGTATTTCTTTTTAAAGCATTGTACTCTTTTTATAAGATAAATAAAATTTCAGTTTACCTTACATTGTTCTTTAAATTTCTGTTTCACTTTTAATGTTTTTAAATAATAAGTTGTCTTGATAAGCTGCTCTAATAAGTTCTTAGCCACCTTAATACTTTCTGTTTACACTGATAAGCTTATTAGTGTAAGCCTTGTTCATTTGAAATTGAAATCAGAAATAAGCTTGGAAGATAAGCTAGCCATGGATGAGCTTATGAGGTTTTTAGATTGCTTAATTATAAGCTGGGTAGGATATTAGAGCTTATTTGGTTATAATAATCCATGTTTGGTGCAAGGGATCAATGTACACTTTGTTTTCTCTTTAAATCTTTTCTAAGTGCTTATTTGCTAAAACTGCTTATTGTTGCTTATTTGATGGATAATTAGTGCTTAATATGCTTTATTCTAGCTTATATGTTTAGATCTTAATAGTTAGTTAGCTTAAATCAAGTTTTATAGTTATTAGATCTTATTAGCTTGAAACTGTCTAAATTTAGCCAATAAGCTTAGCTTATTGGCTTGTGCTTTTTTGTCTTAAGTTTTTGCTTATAAGTCTTTGGATATCATATTAGTTGATCTGTTTTCAATAATTTATGGCTTTTAAGGAGTAAATCAGCTTAGAGTTGAGAAGTATGAACTTAAAGGAATGTTTGGCATAAGGTTCAAAATGGGTCAAAATAAAGTTAAAAGTTGTTTTTGGCTTCTGAGTCAGTTTTAACTAGCTTTTAATTAGTCTATTGGTAAGTAGTCTTAAGTTTTAAAAGGTTAAATCTCAAATTTTAGGTTTATAGTAGCCAAGGTTAAAATCTGTGAGTATTAGGCTTGTCTTATCAGGTTATTTGATTAAGATTTGATTAAGTGCTTTTAGATGTTCCTTTCATGCTTGGTTGAGTCTAATGATGCAATAGATTAGAATTGGAAAAGTGTGCATTTGCCAACTTGGTTTTAAGCCAAAAATCTGTCATAAGATTCTTTCCAAAATTTTCAAATAAAGCCAGTTTTTGTTAGCAAATTTAGGTTAGATAATATAAGTTTTAAGGTCTAATTTAGATTTTATAAGCTCTTTGGATAAGAAGCTTAATCTGTTTTGAGCTTTTGAGTCTTTTCAACAACTTTAACTTGCTTAAACTTAAGGCTGAAAAAACCATTTTGTCTTTTTTAAACTTGAAAAAAAAATCCCAAAAAAATAATTAAACTGCCTGGACAAAATTTTCATCTAGCCTTTTCTTAGCTTATTTGATTTTCAAAATAGTTTTAGATTGTTGATTTAGATAGTTTTTAGCATAGGATTTAAGGTTTTTCAAGTCATTTTGCCATAATGTTCTATTTAGTTGCTTAAAAATAAGCTCAAAAGTGCCTAGTTGGTCTGTTTGGTTAACAATTTTGACCAAAGTGCTTGTTTGCTTTTCTTAGCTAATGGCTTATTGGATTTGTTTAAATTTTGTTCAGTCTTGCTTATTAAGCTAGGTTTAAGGTGTTTGTAGCTTAATTGGCTTAGGCTTGAGCTTATTAAAGTTTTTAAGCTATTTCAGTTTAAGTGTTTAAGCTTAAAAACTTTTAAGTCACATCTGTCACTTTCAAAAGCTCATTTCTGGCTTATTTCTTCAGTTTAATAAAAAGTCCTTTTACAAAAGTGTCTTATTTTTAGGTTATTAAGCATTTTGTTCAAAAAAGTTTTCAAAAATAAAAAAAATTGCAAAAAGGGAAGCCACGGGTTCGAACCTGTGACCTCCCCCTTAGCACACACACGTCTCACACCACACACACTAAACCATCTGCGCCCTTGGGACTTTTTCGGTTATAGTAGTGCAACATCAATTTCTTATAGTAACTTTAGTGTTTTGCTTAATCAGGCTAAATTGCTTATTTTCTGCTTAGATTCTTAGCTACTTTCCTGTTTTTTTATTTTTTACTAGAATCTGTAGTCTCTTCATTCTGCTTATTTTGTGCTTATTTTGTGATTAGTTTTGTATTTTTTATCAATTTTCTAGATTAAAAGTGTTTTTAATTCATAATAAAAAAAACCAAAAAAATATAATTCTTTTTCTGAAGATTATTTTTAGTAATTTAGGATTTATTAAAATTAAATTTGAGTTTGTAGGGTTAAAATTTGTATTATTTGCTTATATGTCGCGTTTTAGAATTCCCGTTATCGTTTTTACTTTAAATCTTTAATTGCCTTGTTTGTTTGCTTGCCTTTAGTTGCTTTTGTGTTTAGTTTTTAGAAGTAGAATCAAAATTCAAAATATTTGGTATTCGAGCATCAAACAAAATACCTTCGTGGATTTCAAATTCACCTCTTGTCGGGATACGACATCCGGGAGATATAATATTGTTTGTCCTCAAACAATTTTCTTATCAAATGGGATACTTACTATACTATAATTAGTTTGAGATATTTAGGATATATATTTAATTATATATAGACTATTTGGATCGAATCAGATAGACAACGCGTAAGTACAGATAGAGGCACATAGGATCACATACTGGTTATAGACCAGACCTAGTATAATACCAGGTTCTCTATAACCTTGGCTCTGATTACCAATCTGTCACACCCCCAGATGGGGCCTGGACGAAATACGTATCCGAGGACGTGACGTCATAACAATCCGAACACAAAGCGATAAAGAACGACCACTAATCATGGACGTTTGAAAAGGTTGTACTCGTTGCATAAAGAAAATTTATTTAAGTTTTACAACCGATTATATGAGAGTTAAATGTAGCGGAAGCATAATAAAGTTTGATAATGACAACGAGTATATAAATAGATAAGTCTTGAAATCGACGAAGTCACATAGCAGATAGACTCCATTTAGCATCAAGAATCAAGCCAAGCTAAGCACCTAAGAAAACATGTTTAAAACGTCAACATAATATTGGTGAATTCATAGGTTTAAGTTAGTACAAGAGTGGACCACAAGATTTCAAAACGTATGCGGCTACTATGACAGATACAACATCACATAAAAAATATTAACTGTTACGCTAAGCTCATGACACCGATGCTAATAACAACAGGGAATATCATATCATGCCACATAGTATTCCTGCCCTTAACTGGTGTCCCAAACCAAAGACCACCACAACGCACAATCGACATGACATATATATGTTTGTTCTTCGTTAAGTAGAACTAAAGCAGATAGGGATAATTAGTCCCAATAGATCTATGTATTCATTCGCGCTCACTTAACTAATCTAATTGGCCATAGGTGACTAACGGTTCATGATAGTTCAGGCAATAGTGGTTTGTAAGCAACTTAGGCAACATATAAAAATGTAAAACTCATGTTAAGAACTTGTGTCCAATTTTAAAAGCAAACAATGTTTCTCACCCCAAAGTATAAAGCATTTGTAAATCGGTAAAAACGTGGGGCTAAGAACTCACCTTAAGCAAGTGGTGAATCGATAATCAATGAAGAACTAATAAAGCCGAAGGATCCTACACGCGACCTAAATAAACGACGCGTCTTAGGAAAACGAAAGATAACCGAAACTTGTACGATACGCTTTCAAGAGAAAAGACATCCATGTGTGTTTTTGCTTTAGTTTATTTAATAAAGTATGACGAAATAAAATTATAGAGTTTTTTGTTAAGTCCCGACGTTTATACGAAAATTGCCATTTTAGTAACTTTCTATTTTGGGTAAGTTTTTAGTTTCAGAACGTTAATATCGTCACCTATAAAGTGATATATCCATTTTTCCTAAACGCACTATCTCGACCTAAACACTTAACTTGTATGTTCACTTAACTAATATGTGCTAAAATATATCATTTTTAGAAACCCTACATTTTTGTTAGTCTCGACATCACATAAATATGTTCATGACATTTCTAAAGTTTCTAATTAATATCTTAAGGTTTCTATATGTTTCGTGAAGGTTTTAAAAGCTCAAATAAGCCTGAAAGTGTCCGTAAACCTTATTTATTAATCCCAACAGCAACTACATTATTTGTTTTTCCAAAAAGTGTTTCAAACTTCATTTCGCCATAACTTGGCCGTTTAAAGTCTGTTTTTAGTGTTTAATATACGAAAATCTATCTATACGAAACGAGCTATCCAAAAACTACTTTTTCGACTATTAAAACATTTTTAAGTGTCCTACAACCTCATTTACATTTTCAATCAGCAACTCATATTTTTGAAAATGTACCATAAACTTAACCATAGACTCAACCATAAGACCGCCATAGTGTCTAGTCCAACCTAACTTCTTTTTCGCCAAAACTAACCAACACAACCACTCTTAATCTATCCTAACCTCATCACATCTATTGTTGCAACCCACTTTTCAACTCATCTCACCATAGCTTATAAAACAACAAACATAATACTTCCATTTTTATAAAAGTTGTCAAGATATTTTTATCATTTCTTTTTAAAAAGTAACACAAACACATGGATTCTTAAACTTGAACAATATTCATAAGAATAAAGGAAATGAAACAAGAGATGGGTCAAGGATGCTTACAAGAATGAAGACACAAGTAGAATCACAAGATCTATAACCAAAATGACTAGATCTATAAAACCCACTTATAAAATTAGAAACCCTAATTTTATAACCTTGAATTTAGAACACTTGGATCTTGAAAAGAATCAAAGAAAATGGGAACCCTATGAAGGGTGTTTGGGCCGTGAGTTTCAAGAAAGGAGAAAGAGAGATGCAAGATTTTTGTGAGGCTTGGAAATGATATGAGAAACCCTAAGTGTGAGAATGTGTGGTATTTATAGGGTAAGATTAGGGCAAGGGGTCTTGTTTTTAGCATTAAGTTCCCCACACACACCAAAGGTGGGTGTACACCTTGGTTCGGCCGGAAATAGCCACAAGGACCCAAATGGGTTTAATTTTTAAGTCATGGCTCACAATGGATGCATAAGTTGGTCTTTAGTTGGTCAAATGAAGTCAACATGTGTAAGTATCACATGTGAATGTTGCATGGGATGTTTACACATGAGAGTGACACTCTTATGTGTCATTTTCTATACTTGCATATACACATGGGTGCATGTTTCAAAAATAGATGCCTTTTATTTAATTATGAGTTCAAGGTGATATAGTTATGGTTTTGGGTGTCCGAATTTATGAAGGGGGAAGATATGAACAAAATTTTTGACTTGCAAACACGATACATACGTTAATTAGAGTTTACACGAAAAGGTTGCGGGTTTCCGGGGTTTCGTTTGGTCACAAACGCGAAAAACGCAATTTAAAAGATAAAACCTTAAAATTAGTATCGGAAGTGATTAAAAATCACGAAACACTTCGAAAAGTTAAAATATCTCATGTAAGGCCTAAATTAATGAATAACCGATGCCGGGACGTGCCTGGCGATGTTTTTCAGATTTACACGGTTTAACTTCCCTGTAAACTGTCAGATTCAAACGTAACATGTAAAAGTCAAAGATAATAATCGGAAAGGTTTAAAATGTTGACCTGAAATTTATGGGGTGTGACACTATACCTATCTACAATACCCAATATTATACCCAATACCCAAAATTAAATCAATTTATCACTTCTTTAAGCCTTAGGCCGGTTTTCATACATACATACACTTATTAAATCCTACATCCCATTAAGGTCACTTCCACATTGTTATAACCTTACACCAAGTACCCTTACAACACAACTTCTCTAGAAATTGGCACATCAAGTGTGTCCTCCCCTCTTTTGCATCGTTCCCTCCTCATAGGGAGGAGGAGAACACCTTACAAATCCTTACAACTTGTCCCTGAAACCACTACTAATCCATGGTATGTTTAAGGTAGTTTTCCACATTACATTTGACTATATATAACAAATCTTAGATAAACTAGTTTACTCTTTCATTTGCAAGTAAACAAAGCACACACAAACTCTCTCTATACACACAAAACCCACGGCTCAAATTTATAATCCTAGGGTTTCCATAGTCTTTGATTTTACAAAGATACAAGTGTACTAGTATTGTTAGTAGTAATACCTAAGGTGATTCAAGGTATATTGGAAGCTTGGGTATTGATTTTTCAAGGGTTTATATCAAGAAGAAACTAGGGTTTCGAATTAGGGTTTGATTTTGTGTTCTCCATCTCCCTACACTCTTTTAAGGTCTACTTAAACCCTAATCTTTCTAATTATTCATTTACTTATTTAATATACTTGTTATTATGTTAATCATCACCTAGAGTTTGTTTTTATGGTTTATAAATTAAAACAAGCATGTATAAGATTCGAAAATATTATTACCTATTTTGAAATGATGTTTAAAATGCATGAACATACTTATTATAAGTGTTGGTTAATTTATAGATTTGATTTATGAATTAAATTGTTAAAAGTTTATTATTAAAGTTTATATACAAATTAATATGAGGACACTTTACTTGGACAAGCATGATGGACATGAATATGAGGACCCAAAATATGTAAATAAGACCTCTTGGTATAAATTAATTTAACGGATTGTACCAATTAATCAAGTATTAATTAATATGGAGACCCTAAAATATGTAAGACATATAGTATAAAGTAATTTAGAGGACTTGTACATATTTAATCAAGTTGTAATTTATAAAACTAATTATAAATTACATATATAAAAATGCAAACCATTTTAATGATTTTATTTTGGATCTGAAATCTTATAAAATATAAAACCTACTGTAATAAATAGTACTCTTCATGAGGATTTCGTGCATATAAAGAACTTGAAAAACCGAACTATAACGAAGAAGTTATGAATTTTACGAGTTTACGATAATTAAATATATAAAAGTGTTTTTATAAAAATAGTTTTATAAAAACTGACACTTATTCGAAACTGAGAAATTTTTTTAAATATTTTATTATGATAGAGCATCTCAATAGAAAACCGTGCATATAAAGAACTCTAAAAACGGAATTAAAACGAAAGAGTTACGGGTTTTGAAAGATTTAAATTTATAAAAATAGTTTTATAAACAGATTTTGAATATACTGTATTAACTCAGATTTTTATAAAAACAGTGAGTATTTTATTTGAATAGATTATTTCGTCACAATTTCATACATATAAGGAACAAGTGAAACGGAGTTAAAATGAGCAAGTTACGCGTTTTTAACGATTTCGGATAAATAGAAATTACAAAAACTAAATTATTTTTATAAACAATTTTCTGTAATTTTTATAAAAATATGCAATCTGTTAGAAACTTAAAATATGGTTTACGAGTGTTTTCGAGTCCATTTGGGCTATAAAAACCTGAAGAAATATTGTCGTATCATTTATATAATATTTATATACGTTTTTAACTTTATAAATATTATTTTATAAAACAATTAAACTAATTATATAATATCATTATATAATCAATAAAAATATTAAATTTATGTATTATTAACAAATAATCAATTTTTGGACAAAGATAACATTTTATATTACGGATACATATACGTAGACATTTAATTATCAAATACGATTTAAATATTGTTTCAACTTTTTAAAGTAAACAAAAGCTATTAGGTGGTGGGTGTAACTATATAACTTGCGATGTTGTATTTATATTAAATATATTATACTTATACGGCCTATAATTAATTAGGTTGCATTCGGATTCCGCGAGACATTTCACTTACTTGATTTAGATAATCAAACCATTCACTTGATGTGAGTTCATAGCCCCATTTTTATACGATTACAATGATTTACAATTCTCGGGGTGAGAAACATGCATTATTTTACATTTGGACGCAAGTACACTTTAAACAAATTACGAGTTTGCCTAACTAGCTATAACCCACTATGTCCATGAATCATGAACTGTTAATTATTGGATTGCAAGCGCGAATGTTATGAATAGATCTATTTGGGATTGACATCCCCGTTCGGGTGATTAGCGCTCACTAGTTTTGGCGGTACCGAAACGACGAACGTACACCATGACGGACTTTGGATGTTGCGGGTTGAACATCTACACGGGCACATTATTTGCATTAATTTGCGTACATACATGATGTAGCTTTAGTGTCATGAGTTAGCGCATGCGTAATTACATTTTAAGATATTGTATGTGTTACATGTCTTGCACTTTGAAATCTTGTGGTCTTACTTCATACATTACTTAAACCTGTGAATTTACCAACTTTATGTTGACGTTTTAAAACATATTTTTCTTAAGTCAATAAGGTACATGAACAAGGATACATTGGTCGTCATCATTTTGAGAGTCATATTGCATAGAGATTTGAGTGCATAACATTTTAGAGTATTTGTTATGTATTAAAATCTTTTACACATACAAGGATGAACAAGTTAAGCTTTGGGCTTATGTAACAAACAAGTTTATTAAATCCAATGTATCATTTTCAAACGACACATATAGAGGTCATTCTCATATCTTGTTCTATTGATCTATGATGTAACACTCTCAGATCCATATTCCGCTGCGACCCTATTTGGAGGTGTTACAGATTGGTATCTAGAGCCAAGGTTATAGAGAACCAGGTCAAATGTTTTTACTTGGACTATAACTGTTTTCAAACATTGCATCATACAAAAGTTTTTCACGGGACATACATACACTATTTGTGTACATTGACTGCTCACATGATCTATAAACTTGTTTATATTATATTATGTATATACTATATTGGTCTTATATAATATACTTATATAAGTTTACTTTATTGTTACAGCAGTTATGTCTTCATCATCCATGGTTACCTACACATCTGTTTATACTGATTCTGAGCCATGGAGATTCCGGTGGGTTTCGGATGATGAGCCAGAGGCACCGCAGTCCCCAGGACATGCACCACTATCTCCAGACTACGTGCCTGGTCCTGAGCACCCACCTTCACCAGACTATGTGCCTGGCCCTGAGGAGCCAGGGCAGGCACCGCTTTCACCAGATTATGTACCTGAGCCAGAGTACCCAGAGTACTTGGTACCATCGTACGTTGAGGTACCTATTGAGGATCAGCCAGATGATGCTTCACCTACAGCCCTATCACCAGGCTATGTTGCTTACTCTGATCCGGAGGAGGATCCCGAGTAGTATCATGCCGATTATCCTGCTGACGGAGGAGATGATGATGATGAGTCCTCTAGGGATGATGTTGATGACGAGGATGAGGAGGAGGCCTCTGAGGAGGAGGAGGAGGAGGACGAGGAGGAGGAGCATCTAGCTTCGGCCGACTCCACTGCATTACATACTATTGACCTTGTCTCCTCAGTTGAGGATAAAGAGGCATTCGAGATAGACGAGTTTGCACCTACACCACCTAGATCACCTAGACTTCGTAGGGCTGGGATATCTGTCAGACTTCTGCCACCTATGGCAGCATCTATAGAGGCACGCATTGTTGAGTATGCTGTTGCACCTACACCTCCATCACCACCACCATCTCTACTTACTCAACTATCATCCCACTCCCCCAGATTCCCTCACCACCATTACCACTACTATCACCACCTATCCATACTAGCCTTACCTATGCTGAGGCACCACTGGGCTATATAGCAGCCAAGATTCGGTTGAGAGCTGCATCACCATCCACCCACCATCAATCAGAGATACCATTACCACCCCTGTTGCTACCATCTACTACACACAAAGATGATATTCCCGAGGACATGCCACTTCGTAAGAGAGCCCGTTTCTCTGCTCCCACTTCCAGGTTTGAGGTTGGGGAGAGTTCGGCTGCTGCTGCTACTAGGCAGGTTGGGCAGGCATTGACTAGTAGTGTTGACTATGGATTCATTGATACTGTGGATGCTAGTATCCGTGCTTTTGAGATTCGAGCGATGATCGTCGTGGGGGAGGTCAATGAGAAGGTTACATATCTTGTTACTACTCAGAGGCAGGAGACTCATGAGCTCTAGGTGCCTTGTAAGGACGCACAGGATGATCGAGCTCTGCTAAGAGCTCAGGTTTCTCTATTGATGAGGGAGAGGATATACTTTCGATCGATGGCTTCTTCTTGTAAACGTGAGGCTGTTATTTCCCGACAGGCATGGGCTCACTCTAAGAGCATGAGCCATGCCATGGAGGCCCAGTTTAGAGCTTTGCATAAGGATGTCGATGTACTACAGAGGTAGAGGATTAGAGATGAGGACAGACTGATGAGCCACATTCAGCACAAGCACGACAGGTTCAGGGAGCTAGTGCGCACTGTAGAGGCAGGACCTCAAGATGGACCAGCTAATGCTGGTAGTAGCTGTTAGTATTGTATCATTTGTTAGCTATCCTGTATAGCTAGCTAAGTATTATGGGTAACTCCCAGCTAGTAGGTTGTATGGATCTTTTGTCATCATTTTAGCTATCTTGTATGGCATGCTAAGTATTATGGGTAACTCCCAGCTAGCATTGCCTTAGGACCGTATTTTCATTTTGTATCTCATATGTACAGATCATGTTGTAATCAGAACTATCATGTATGATTATTGATTCGTCCCGAAAGACTAGTTGAGTAATATAATATAGTAATCACGTCGGATAAAAATTACTTTAGGAAAAGCAATAATAGATCCTCCGGATGTTGTGTCCCAACGAGAGATGAATTTGAAATTCATGAAAGCGTTTCATTTGATGCTTGAATGTCTTTTAATTTTGGTTTTTGATTTAACACTAAATTTTAAAAACTACTAAACTAGACTAATATTGAAAACAACTTTTATTAAGATATCGATTACTAAATTAATGCCTAGTTATTCTTACGGCTTTTGCCCGCTCGAATAATCAAGACAATAATCTAAGTGATATAAAAATTACTAATCAATATTTTCTCTTTTTTATTAATCACACTTAATTCACTAAACAATTTATCACTTAACAAGCATATATAAAATCTACTCACTAAGCATATTAATCAAAAAATAAGCAAACATAATCATCATAAGCTAAATAAATCTAAACTACTAAAATTGAAAAGAGAAATAGGATAGAACCGAATGATGAACCGAATCGAATTAAAAACCACCCGATCTAATAAACTAAATTAAAATCTAAAGCTTAAAACTTGATTAATATTTAAATAACTAATTAGCTAGTAAAGGTATGAACTTTATTCACTAATTAGCTAGATAAATACTTAAAAAGCTTAAAACTTAATCTAAAAAATAAGCTTAAAAGACCCTTAAGCTCCACGCCAAAGAGGTAGAATGAGTTTCCATCAAATCACAATTCAAACAATGGTTAGACAATATGAATAAGCTATAAGCTAAAAACTTTAATTTCAAAATATTAAGTATTTTGAAATAGAAAAGCTAAAGCTAGTAGATCTAAATGATTAAGCTATTTCAATAAGACTAAAAAACTTAATTAAAAGGTTTTGAAAAAATAAGATACAAACAATAAGCTAGAAAAATAAGCAATCAAAAATAAGCTAGAATAAGCTAACTCGAAAAGCTTTAAATCAAAAAGCATATAAAATAAGCTAGTCTAAATAAGCTATGAAAGTAGCTTATTAGAATATAAGCTTAAGAGATCAGATCAAAAAATAAGCTATAAGCATGAGCTTATTTAGAAATAAGCTAAAAAGACAAGGGAATAAGCATAAATAATAAGCTAAAGAAAACACCAATCTTTGAAATAAACTTCTTCATTAATAAGCTAAAGAGTTACAATAAGCTAGATCTAATAAGCTTCAATAAGCTTTTACAATAATCCCAAAATAAGCTAAACTATACTACTCCTACTCCTAAAACTACACTACAACTACTATGTGAAAAATAAACTAAAAATCTAACACCAAATGAGCTGCTACTCGTCCAAATAAATAGCCCAAGTGGAGTGGGGGGTATTTTCATCATTTTAGGTGATCAACCAATAAGAGCTCCAGATCTAGAGGTATTTTTGTAATTTACTTGAGGGGAGCGTGTCTAGGAAGCTTCATAGGAAATTTCCTGCATTGCCAATGATTGTTTCACACAACAACCTCGTATGCCAGCTATAAACAGCTGGATCTACCAATCAATGAGCCCCACGTGTCTACCTAGAACATTCCTTTGTTCGCTCGGGTGCCCAAGCCAACCTCCGAGCCTACCGAACTACTAAAAGAGCCTCTACCTCGTACCCGAACCGCCACCTTGTATCCGCACCTGACACCTGCATAGAACCTCGTACTAATGATTAGAAGTACCACGTGGCAACCTTTGATTGGCCAACCGCCATGACGTGGCACGCCACGTGGCAGGTCAACGACCGGTCAACGCCGATCAACTGTGGTCAATGGCGGCGGTCAACGACAGTGGTCAATGACGGTCAATGGTGCCGGACCACCGTTGACCACCGCCGGACCACCGGTCAATGGTGGTTGACCGTCAATCAATGGTCGGGTCTGCCACGTGGCATGCCACGTAGATCCACGTGTGCCCACATAGAATCCACGTGGATGCTGACGTGGATATTACCAACTATACCCTAAGCTGAATCGTACTCGGGATCTCCCGAGTAATACTCTAAGGAAGCCCCAAGAACCAACTCTGCTATAGGCATAGTTGTTATAATATATAATAAGCTTCAATAAGCTTTTACAATAATCCCAAAATAAGCTAAACTATACTACTCCTACTCCTAAAACTACACTACAACTACTATGTGAAAAATAAACTAAAAATCTAACACCAAATGAGCTGCTACTCGTCCAAATAAATAGCCCAAATGGGGTGGGGGTATTTTTGTCATTTTAGGTCATCAACCAATAAGAGCTCCAGATCTAGAGGTATATTGGTAATTTACTTGAGGGGAGCGTGTCTAGGAAGCTTCATAGGAAATTTCCTGCATTGCTAATGATTGTTTCCATACAACACCTACGTATGCCACTAAGGAAAACACTGGATCATACCAATCAATGAGCCCCACGTGTCCACCTAGAACATTCCTTTGTTCGCTCGGGTGCCCAAGCCAACCTCCGAGCCTGCCGAACCACTAAAGGAGCCTATACCTCGTACCCGAACCGCCACCTTGTATCCACACCTGACACCTGCATAGAACCTCGTACCTAATGGATTAGTAAGAACACGTGGAAACCTTTGATATGGTCCAACCGCCATGACGTGGCACCCACGTGGCGTTCTCCACGAACGGTCAACGCCGATCTAGAACTGTGCCAATCTGGCGGCAGTCAACGGTAGTGGTTAACGACGGTCAATGGTGCCGGACCACCGTTGACCACCGGTCAATGGTGGTTGACCGTCAATCATCGGTCGGGTCCGCCACGTGGCATGCCACGTAGATCCACGTGTGCCCACGTGGATCTGACATGATAATACCCAACTATACCCTAAGTTAAAAAAAAAAAAACAATTATATAAAAAATAAAAATTAAAAAAATAAAAAAATAAAATCGCACATCGTGACGCTTCCCGATAATACTCTAAGGAAGCCCCAAGAACCAACTCTGCTATAGGCATAGTTGTTATAGTATATGGAGATTAATTCCGTTTATGACTTTTTTGGTCTGGTTCAGGTTCATATAAGCTAAAGGTTCAAAAAGAGACGTGTAGGGTTAAAAAAAGAAAGGTTTGGGGGTCAAGTAAGGTACCGATAGACTTGTAATTTCGTGCTCTTTCCAATGGAGTATTTGGGGAATTCTTACACTATTGAAAAAATCTCGATAAATGAAAACTTCGTCGAAAGTCCCCGAAAAATTACCCTTGATTTGCTTCGTTTTCAATCCTTTGTACCTATAAGACATAAAAACACAAAACAAACATATTTGCAAGATAATTCGTACTGTCCAGATGTTTAGTGTTTTAGTCTTTTAATGTTTTTTTCCGTAGAGTACAAATAGATGTTGTGTTAAGCACACAACATAATTTTCCCCACACTTTAGCCATTGTTGGTTCCTCACACGCAATTTTCAAAACACCAAATAATAAATAAAACCCCCCTTAACTTATGCCCCTCACAATCAACAAGAACATAAAAGTTTCATTAAGAAGGTTCAAAAAGTCATTTATCTCTAAAGCCCTCTGTTTTAACCTCTTATTCTCAATAATAATAAAAACTAAGCTCATAAAAAAATTAAATAACATTATTAAAAGGTTAGCTTTAAGCACGGAGTTCGTCATCCTGGATTTACACAATCTCAAACCAAGCTAAAAAATGAAATCCCAATTAAAATATAAATTTTAGAGTTAACACTACTTATAAATGCTAATTGTGTAGACGCCATCTACTTTTCTGCTCCCATATTCCTATTTCCTCTAAGGAATTTCTTTAAAAATATAATGTGAATGATAAAAAAATCACTGATTTTATAGATATTAATGCCTTGTTAATATAAAGGTAATCGTTTAAACCACAACTAGCTTGAAATCAGTTTCCTAAAGAGACATATTGTGAAATAGGTCCACATTAAAGGTACTTAATTTCGCATGATTTATGGGTTATCCTTCTTATTCATTCTAAACAACTCAACTACGAGTCCAGGAAGACGGAGCTTTATTTAGAGATCCCCGGGAGTCGAAATTTTTTCTTTATTATCCTGAATTTTATATTGCAACATTTTTATCTATCTTGGACCTTTAAACAACTGACATATCGAGCGTCTAACCGACAGAGGCCAGTATTCTTATATCGACCGTCGTAATTTCCCTCGCCTTCTTTGAAGACTGACACTCGGTGTCCTAACCGACAGAGCCAGTAACATTTATCATGCACATTATATTCTTATATTATTACATCCACCTTTAAACGACTGACAACATCGTGCGTCCTAGACCGACAAGAAACAGGTGGTCTTTATGTCGGCTTTAGTTTATTACATTAAGATTATTATTATAACCAATTTCAAGTCCTGTGTGTCTTTTAACTACCGAGACATTGGGCGCCTAACTGACAGACCCGGTAGCCTATTACCCCACAACACAGACAGAACCCGATTGTGTACCATACTTTCACAAAGGAAACTCCTACGAAGGGATATTAAACTTAAGGAATCGCAAACCACCGTAAACTATTATTTTATTTAACAATTAATAAACGCTTATTAAGCTGGTGGGAGAAAAAAATCCATAATTAACCTCTATGCTCTAAAGAGATCCAACCACTCCACACTTAGCATCTCACTTATATTTAACTCTATCATTTTTACATTTTCTTAGCAAACTTTAAAGTTAGCAAACGCATAGTCTCGACAAGCAAAGGGAAATCTATATTTGATACTTGGTTAAGTCAAAATATCCCTAGTTCTACGGGCCTACTTATTCACATATCTAAGAATAACTAGAGATTTTTTAGCATAAAATTTAAGCAAAAACTAGGTCAAACGAGTGGTTCCAGGGGATCACAAGCAGGGCACTGTAAGATCATATTATTTGGCGGAAATCCCCCCTCACACTTAAATGGGAACATAGTCCTCAATGTTTAAAAATATCAGTTTTACCCCCACACTTAGGAACAAAAAAGGGCAATACAAAAATTTCCAATGTGAAGGGGAAAATAAAAATTTATTATCTATAATAAATAAAAAATAAGATCAGTGATAAGGATTCCCAGGATATAAACATGAAGATGATCAGAGACCGCTTGTTTGGAGGATTGAAAAAAAGCACGAAGGTCTTCAAGATCATAGAGAGTCCTGCAAGCAAAAATGGGCACCCAAAACATAATATGGAGAGAAGTACTCCCCACACTATTCATAACTAATACTAACTACTAAAACTAAAATATTATTATTACTCAAGAAGATAGAACGAAAAGAAACACTGGTTGCTCCCGAAAGCGCTTGTTTTGTTCGAGTCACTACTGACTACTAGTTGTTACTTACTTTTACTTTCAGGGTCAAATCCAACACCCGATGTAATGTGCTGGAAGTTAAAAGCGAACCAACTCCTCCTTTGGTGAGTAAGCCAGTCAGACGGGGTTATGCATATGGGGAAGATCTAAAAAAGGTCTCTCCATCACCCACATCATTCCCCCCCATATGTGTCAGGTAAAGAACGATCAAATTTTTTTTTTTCCCACTATCCCTTGATCACCATCTGCTTAGATCGGGAAGTAGGTAGGACTAGTAAGATGGACTCATCCAGTCAAGTTGTGCCTAAAAAAAAAAAAAAAAAAAAAAAAAAAAAAAAAAAAAAAAAAAAAAAAAAAAAAAGAAAAAAAAAAAAAAAAAAAAAAAGAAAAATAAAAAAAAAAAATAAGGGGTCCAAACTTCACAAATCCTCAAATGTCACATCAAATTTTTTTGTCAATACTAATGTGAAATTACATCAAAGACAAATATTGGATTAGAATAAGTCACATCAAATGATCTAATATCAAACAGAATACCTAATGGTTACGATTCACCCCTTTGGGACTGAGATGGAATCATCGCTAGTAAATGTTCTAGTTTCTTCTATTCCCCTACAAGATCGTAGTGCAATTTCCCCTATCCCCCGTTTGAAGAGGGTGTCTAAATGTCTCTCCAAGAGGTAAGTGATATCTAAATTTTTCTTCCCTACCTCAGATTGGGGCAAGGTGTAGTAGCAGGCATACACACTCCTAAATCATAATAAAAGTTCACCAGAGACTCCTTGAGGATTGCGACAAGAACATCACACTAACTTTAAGAATTCGTCATTTTTGCTTTTCAAGAATAGTGCTAATAACCTATCCCCCAATAATAAGGTGCCTAAAGGCTCCATGTAGCTAAGGAACTGATATGGATGTGTGTATGCAGATTGTGACATAGCGGTATATATATAATGATCACATAAACATTGCTCCTCGTCAAGAGTCACCTCTGTGTAATCGTCACTCCCCTCAGGTTCTTTTACGCCAACAAGTGGAATGGGATTTAGAGGTCTAAGCGTTTCCTCAAACCGATGGTAAATTTCCATTTGTAAAAGCTTAAAACGACTATAAAAATCTAAATCTTGAGGGGGAGATTGATCAATATGGTACTGTGGAGGTTGGTCAAAACAAGGAAAGTTATAATTGTTACTAGGAGAAGGCTCATAAACAAGCTGGTTCCTGGTTTGACAATCAGAGCTATAATAGGGACCTCCACAGACCTTACAACAGTCGAACTGTTGTGGATGACTCGGAGAATAGAATGGAGGTTGGTGATAACCAAAATCTTGATTGTAACAGGGACCCTGATCATAGTTGGGTGTGTTCCCTGTTTGACAATCAAAGTCTGGGTGCGGGCTGCCTCCATAATTCTCACACGAGTATGTCTCAATCGGGTGTTGCGAAGGTTGGTTAAAGAAATTAGGTGTTTCATTATAGGAATAAGGATTTTGGTCATAGACAAACCCGTTTCCCGTCCCTACAATTCTACACCCAGGACAATTTCCACCATTTCGGGGACCCCCACAACATGAGCAATTATATTGGCCAGATAATATTTGTCTTTCAATTTGGTTCAAAGCTCGGGAAAGTTTTGCTAGTTGCTCATTTAAAGCTTCCGAGTAAGACATAGCAGATAAAGAATTAAACTGAGAAGAGGGTAAAGAATATAAGAATTAAAAGAAATAAGAGGATAAAGGAGAATATTTTTGAAACTTTTTATATGTATATATAATAAAGATAAAAATAAAAAGAAAGTAGAAATGTAAAATATTTTTGGATTTTTATAAAAAAAATAAAAAAAAAATTTAATATATATATAAGAGAAAATAAAATAGAATTGGAAAATATTTTTGGTTTTTTTATATAGAAAATAGAATAAAATAAAATAAAAATAATTTTGGTATTTATAAAATTTTTATATAAAAGAAAATAGAGAGAGATTATATATATATATATATATTGATTTTTATTTTTATTTATAAGTACAAAATTAAACTTTCAAAAGAGAAAGGATCTTCAAGGCACTAACTTCAAACACCACTGTACAGATCATGTTGTAATCAGAACTATCATGTATGATTATTGATTCGTCCCGAAAGACTAGTTGAGTAATATAATATAGTAATCACGTCGGATAAAAATTACTTTAGGAAAAGCAATAATAGATCCTCCGGATGTCGTGTCCCAACGAGAGATGAATTTAAAATTCATGAAAGCGTTTCATTTGATGCTTAAATGTCTTTTAATTTTGGTTTTTGATTTAACACTAAATTTTAAAAACTACTAAACTAGACTATACTAAATAACAAATAAGCTAAACAATTAAATGAAAAGAACTATATAAAAAGATATGCTTGCTAAGTGATTTGATTAGATCCTTAAGTGTGAATTAAATATACAATTAAGTCCTTATCGATGAATCAATATCTTTCTAACAAATTATCTTCTCACAACGTTGGCTTATATTGAAAATAACTTTTATTAAGATATCGATTACTAAATTAATGCCTAGTTATTTTTACGGCTTTTCCCCGCTCGAATAATCAAGACAATAATCTAAGTGATATAAAAATCACTAATCAATATTTTCTCTTTTTTATTAATCACACTTAATTCACTAAACAATTTATCACTTAACAAGCATATATAAAATCTACTCACTAAGCATATTAATCAATAAATAAGCAAACATAATCATCATAAGCTAAATAAATCTAAACTACTAAAATTGAAAAGAGAAAGAGGATAGAACCGAATGATGAATCGAATCGAATTAAAAACCACCCGATCTAATAAACTAATTTAAAATCTAAAGCTTAAAACTTGATTAATATTTAAATAACTAATTAGCTAGTAATGGTATGAACTTTATTTACTAATTAGCTAGATAAATACTTAAAAAGCTTAAAACTTTATCTAAAAAATAAGCTTAAAAGACCCTTAAGCTCCACGCCAAATAGGTAGAATGAGTTTCCATCAAATCACAATTCAAACAATGGTTAGACAATATGAATAAGCTATAAGCTAAAAACTTTAATTTCAAAATATTAAGTATTTTGAAATAGAAAAGCTAAAGCTAGTAGATCTAAATGATTAAACTATTTCAATAAAACTAAATTAAAAGGTTTTGAAAAAATAAGATAAAAACATTAAGCTAGAAAAATAAGCAATCGAAAATAAGCTAGAATAAGCTAATTCGAAAAGCTTTAAATCAAAAAGCATATAAAATAAGATAGTCTAAATAAGCTATGAAAGTACTAAAGAAAACACCAACCTTTGAAATAAACTTCTTCATTAATAAGCTAAAGAGTTACAATAAGCTAGATCTAATAAGCTTCAATAATATTTTACAATAATCCTAAAATAAGCTAAACTATACTACTCCTACTCCTAAAACTACACTACAACTACTATGTGAAAAATAAACTAAAAATCTAACACCAAATGAGCTGCTACTCGTCCAAATAAATAGCCCAAGTAGAGTGGGAGGTATTTTCATCATTTTAGGTGATCAACCAATAAGAGCTCCAAATTTAGGGGTATTTTTGTAATTTACTTGAGGGGAGCGTGTCTAGAGAGCTTCATAGGGAATTTCCTGCATTGCCAATGAATTTTTCATACAACAACCTCATATGCCAGCTATAAACAGCTGGATCTACCAATCAATGAGCCCCACATGTCCACCTAGAACATTCCGTTGTTGGCTTGGTTGCCTGAGCCAACCTCCGAACCTGTCGAGCCACCAAACGAGCCTCCACCTCATACCCGAACCGCCACCTTGTATCCGAACCTGACACATGCACAGAACCTCGTACTAATGATTAGAAGTGCCAGTGGTCAACGGCGGCGGTCAACGATGGTCAACGGCAGGGGTCAACAACGGTCAAGGGTTGTGGACCAACGTTGACCACCGCGGACCACCAGTCAATAGTGGTTGACTGTCAGTCGACGGTCGGGTCAGGTCTAGTTTGGGTTGGGTCAGGTCTGGATCGGGTCGGGTCCGCCACGTGGCATGCTACGTGGATCCACGTGTCAGCCACGTGTGCCCACATGGCATCCACGTGGATGCTGACATGGATATTACCAACTATACCCTAAGCTAAATCGAACTCGGGACCTCCCGAGTAATACTCTAAGGAAGCCCCAAGAACCAACTCTGCTATAGGCATAGTTGTTATAGTATATGGAGATTAATTCCATTTATGGCCTTTTTGGTCTGGTTGAGGTTCATATAAGCTAAAGGTTCAAAAAGGGACGTGTAGGGTTCAAATAAGAAAGGTTCGGGGGTCAAGTAAGGTACCGATAGACTCGTAATTTCGTGCTCTTTCCAATGGAGTGTTTGGGAATTCTCACGACTTCGTTTGAATCTTGATAAACATGAAAACGTCGTCAAAAGTCACCCGAAAATTACCTTTTTGCTTCGTTTTCAATCCTTTGTACCTATAAGACATAAAAACACAATACAAACATATTTGTAAGATAATTACTCATATTTTAGTGTTTTAGTCCATTTTAATATGTTTTCCAGGGTACAAATGATGTGTGTTTAAGCACACATCAATTATCGATGTTGTTATGTATGAATGTTGATTTATTTATATCATTGTTGATTTCACTTCGGTTGTATATTTCACTGTGTGATGTGATCTCATTTTATTTCTTGTGCATATGTCATGTCACGTTTATGATTGTATGAAATCTAACATGTATTATATTTTCTTATGTTTTGAAGAAAATGCCGCCAAAGAGAACACCACAACAACAACCACCGCACCTATGACTAATGCAGCTATTAAGTAATTGATAGCCCAAGGAGTTGTTGATGCATTGGCAGAAATTAAAGCAAACAAAACCAGTAAAAATGGTGATGACAGCCATGATTCGGGAACTGGTAGCAGAAGGACAGAGCGAGCTACTCGTGAGTACACTTATAGTGACTTCTTAAAATGCCATCCCCTTAATTTCAAGGGTACTGAAGGAGTTGTTAGTTTAACTCAGTGGTTTGAGAAGATGGAGTATGTGTTCCATATTAGCAACTGCACCGTCGCGTGCTAGATCAAGTTTGCTACTTGCACTCTTCTTGGTAATGCTCTGACGTAGTAGAATTCCCACATCAAGACTGTTGGTCATGATGCTGCATACGGAATGCCATGGAAAACATTAAAGAAGATGATGACAACCAAATATTGCCCAAGAGGCGAGATCAAAAAGCTTGAGATTGAACTCTGTAATCTAAAAGTCAAAGGTACTAATGTGTTGAGCTATAACCAACGTTTCTAAGAGTTGGCACTGATATGTTCGAGAATGTTTCTCGAAGAATCGGATGAGGTCGAGAAGTATGTCGGTGGACTTCCCGAAATGATTCAGGGAAGTGTGATGGCTTCTAAGCCAAAGACAATGCAGGATGCAATTAAGTTTGCCACTGATCTAATGAATCATAAGATCCGTAGTTTAGCTGACCGTCAGGATGAAAACAAAAAGAAACTTAATGACACTTCAAGGAACAACCATAACCAACAGCAACCTTTCAAAAGGCATAACGTAGCAAGGGCCTATACTGCTAGGCATGGGGAAAAGAAAGTGTACGAGGGATCCAAACCTCTGTGCCCTAAATGCAACTACCATCATGATGGGCAGTGTGCTCCCAAGTGCACCAACTGTAGGAGGAATGGCCATCTGGCCCAGGACTATAGGAGTCTAGCTGCTGCGAATAATCAGAGAGCCCCAGGGGCGAATCAAAGGGGTGTCACTTGCTTTGAGTGTGGAGCTCGAGGCCATTTCAAAAGGGATTGCCCTAGGCTGAAAAATAACAACTGTGGAAACCAAGCTGGGAACGGTGGAGCAACAGCAAGGGCTTATGTTGTGGGCACTGCAGGGACAAACCCGAACTCCAATGTCGTTACGGGTACATTCCTCCTAAACAACCGTTATGCTTTGATTTTATTTGATACTGGTGCCGATAGGAGTTTCGTGTCTATTGCATTTAGTTCTTTGATTGATATCATCCCAACTACACTAGACCATGGTTATGACGTTGAGTTAGCTGACGGTAAAATAATTTGGGTTAATACACTTATACGGAGTTGCACTTTGAATTTTCTGAATCATCCATTCAACATCGATTTAATGCCCATAGAGATTGGTAGTTTTGACGTCATAATTGGCATGGACTGGTTATCAAAATATCATGTTGTAATCGTCTGTGACGAGAAGATCATTCGTATCCTCTTTAGAAATGAAATCTTAATTGTTCATGGTGACGGAAGCAACAATGGGCACGAGTCTCGATTAAACATCATCTCGTGCACCAAAACTTAAAAGTATTTACTGAGAGGATGCCATGTCTTTTTGGCACATGTTACCGCAAAGAAGGCTTAAGACAAGTCAGAGGAGAAGCGACTTGAAGATATACCTATTGTTTGAGATTTCCCTGAAGTATTTACCGAGGACTTGTCGGGTATTCTACCAACCCGACAAGTGGAATTTCAAATTGATTTGGTACATGGTGTTGCACCTGTAGCACGGGCGCCTTATCGACTAGCTCCGTCCGAGATGAAAGAATTGTCAGATCAACTGCAGGAACTTTCCGACAAAGGCTTTATAAGACCTAGTTCCTCACCTTGGGGAGCTCCGGTCTTGTTTGTCAAGAAGAAGGATGGATCATTCCGGATGTGCATTGATTACCGGGAATTAAATAAGCTAACGGTGAAGAACCGTTATCCGCTACCAAGGATTGATGATTAATTCGATCAACTTCAAGGGTCGAGTGTTTACTCGAAGATCGACCTGAGGTCGGGTTATCACCAGCTGAGAGTTCATGAAGAAGACATCCCGAAAACCACTTTCAGAACTCGTTACGGCCATTATGAATTTCAAGTTATGTCGTTTGGTTTGACTAACGCACCGATTGTATTTATGGATCTTATGAATCGGGTGTGCAAGCCATATTTGGATAAATTCATGATTATCTTAATTGATGACGTTCTGATCTACTCAAAGAGAAAGCAAGAGCATGAAGAGCATCTTATGTTAATCTTAGAGTTGCTTAAGAAAGAGGAGTTATATGCCAAAAATTTTAAGTGTGAATTTTGGATTCCCAAAGTATAGTTCCTTGGTTATGTGATTGACAGTAAGGGCATTCACGTGGATCCCGCCAAGATCAAGTCAATTAAAGATTGGGCATCTCCTAAGACTGCAACGGAGATTCGTCAATTTTTAGGTCTTGCCGGTTATTATCGAAGATTCATTGAAGAATTTTCCAAGATCGCCAAATCAATGACCAAGCTAACCCAGAAGAAGGTCAAGTTTGATTGGGGTGACAAACAAGAAGCCTCTTTCTAACTATTTAAGGAGAAGTTGTGTAGTGCACCTATCTTGGCTTTACCTGAAGGAGCTGAGAACATTATAGTTTATTGCAATGCTTCGCATAAAGGATTAGGTGTTGTCTTAATGCAGAACGAGAAGGTGATTTCTTATGCATCACGACAATTGAAAATTTATGAGAAGAATTTTTGAGTTAGGAGCAGTAGTGTTCGCTCTAAAGATTTGGAGACACTATCTGTACGGAACAAAGTGTACTGTGTTCAATGATCATAAAAGTTTACAACACATCCTGGATCAGAAGGAGTTAAACATGAGGCAATGTCATTGGTTAGAGTTGCTCAGTGATTACGATTGCAAAATTCGTTATCACCCGAGAAAACCTAATGTAGTGGCTGACGCTTTAAGCAAAAAAGAACGAATTAAGTCATTACGTGTTCGAGCCTTAGTGATGACTATCGGTTTGGATCTTCCCAAGCAAATTTTATAAGCTCAGACTGAGGCAAGAAAACCTCTGTGCTGAAGATGTGGGAGGTATGCTGATTGAAAATTTAAGGGAATCAGACAACCCCAGGAAGGAAAAGTTAGAACCGCGTGCTGACGAAACGCTGTGTTTGAATAACAGAAGTTGGTTGCCGTGCTATGGTGACCTAAGGACTCTGATTATGCATGAGTCCCTCAAGTAAAAATATTCTGTTCATCTGGGTTCTAACAAGATGTACCAAGACATGAAGAAATTATACTGGTGGCCTAACATGAAAGCCGATATTGCCGCCTATGTCAACAAGTGTTTGACGTGCTTAAAGGTCAAAGCTGAACACCAAAAACCATCTGGTTTGTTGGTGCAACCTGAGATTCCTCAGTGGAAGTGGGATAATATCACCATGGATTTTATCACCAAGCTCCCAAGGACGTCAAGTGGTTATGATACCATTTGGGTGATTGTAGACCGACTTACCAAGTCTGCACATTTTTTGCCGATGAGGGAAAATGACCCAATGGGCAAATTGACAAGACTGTACATGAAAGAAGTAGTCACAAGACATGGAATACCAGTCTCAATCATTTGTGACCATGACGGTAGATTTACGTCACATTTCTGGAGGTCGTTCCAGAGGCTTTAGGTACTCGTTTGGATATGAGTACTGCTTACCATCCGCAGACTGATGGACAAAGCGAAAGAACCATTCAAACACTAGAAGATATGTTACGCGCTTGCGTGATAGACTTTAGAAATGGTTGGGATAGACACTTACTGCTGATTGAGTTCTCATACAACAATAGTTATCATACGAGCATTAAAGCCGCACCATTTGAAGCGCTTTATGGTCGTAAGTGTCGTTCACCTGTTTGCTGGGCCGAGGTCGGAGATACTCAGCTCACCAGTCAAGAAATCATTCATGAGACAACCGAGAAAATCATGCAAATCAAACAAAGAATTCAAGCCGCTCGTGATCGACAAAAGAGTTACGCTGATGTGAGGCGTAAGCCTCTGGAATTTCAAGTTGGAGACAAGGTTATGTTAAAAGTGGGAACCGTTGCTTATAGACTAGAACTTTCTCAACAATTAAGCAGGGTTCATAGCACATTTCATGTGTCCAATCTGAAGAAATGTTTATCCGATGAGCCGTTGGCAATTTCATTGGATGAAATACACATTGACGATGAGCTTCACTTCGTTGAAGAACCAGTGGAGATTATGGATCGTGAAGTCAAGCAGTTAAAGCAAAGCCGCATTTTGATCTTCAAGGTTCAATGGAACTCCAGGAGAGGTCCTAAGTTCACATGGGAACGTGAAGATCAATTCCGGGAGAAGTATCCGCATCTATTCACAAAAACCGCACCTTCGACAAGTGCCGCATCTTGAGCCTTGCGGACAAGGCTCTTTTAACGGGGGAAGACTGTAACAATCTGTTATGTCAGGTCATTTTACGACTCAATTCTTGCCATTATTTATTTTTAGGGTTTTACGCGTTTGCTTTTAATTTTCATCGTTTAGTTAAATCGCGTAAACTAAAAGTCAACCTTCAACGTAAACAGACATGAAACAAGTAAAACGAGGATAATTCATAACTTTTCATATTTTATTTTTATTGGTTACGTAAAACGTCTATGTTTCGCAATAAAATACATTTAGGCATACCCGAAAGTACCTATACCTATCTATACTCAAACAAATACCTACTATTATACCCAATACCCAAAATTAAATCAATTTATCACTTCTTTAAGCCTTAGGTCAGTTTTCATACATACATACATACACTTAATAAATCCTACATCCCACTAAGGTCACTTCCACTTTGTTATAACCTTACACCAAGTACCCTTACAACACCACTTCTCTAGAAATTGGCACATCAAGTGTGTCCTCCCCTCTTTTGCACCGTTCCCTCCTCCTAGGGAGGAGGAGAACACCTTACAAATCCTTACAACTTGTCCTTGAAACCATTACTAATCCATGGTATGTTTAAGGTAGTTTTCCACATTACATTTGACTATATATAACAAGTCTTGGATAAACTAGTATACTCTTTCATTTGTAAGTAAAAAAAACATACACAAACTCTCTCTATACACATAAAACCCATGGCTCAAATTTGTAATCCTATGGTTTCCATAGTCTTTAAATTTACAAAGATACAAGTGTACTAGTATTGTTAGTAGTAATATCTAAGGTGATTCAAGGTATATTGGAAGATTGGGTATTGATTTTTCAAGGGTTTATATCAAGAAGAAACTAGAGTTTTCTAACTAGGGTTTCGAATTAGGGCTTGTTATTTGGGGTTTGATTTTGTGTTCTCCATCTCCCTGCACTCTTCTAAGGTCTACTTAAACCCTAATCTTTCTAATTATTCATTTACATATTTTACATACTTGTTATTATGTTAATCACCACCTAGGGTTTGTTTTTATGGTTTATAAATTAAAACATGCATGTATAGGGGGATTTTCAAAAATATATACTTATTATGTGAAATAATGTTTAAAATGCATGAACATACTTATTATAAGTGTTGATTAATTTATAGATTTAATTTATAAATTAAATTATTGAAAGTTTATTATTAAAGTTTATATACAAATTAATATGAGGACACTTTACTTTGACAAGCATGATGGACATGAATATGAGGACTCCAAAAAAATATGTAAGTCTAAATGTTATAATTAAATTTAGAGGAGACTTGGATTAAATAATCAAGTATAATTATAAAATAACTAGTTCATACATCTTTTATATATATATATATATATATATATATATATATATATATATATATATATATATATATATATATATATATGCAGATTTTTTTAATGATTCTGTAAAAATTCAAATTTTATAAAATTATAAAACCTATTGAGTTAAATAGTACTTATAATGAGGATTCTATGCATATAAAGAACTTGAAAACCGAGCTATAACAAAGAAGTTATGAATTTTACGAGTTTACGATAATTAAATATATAAAAGTGTTTTTATAAAAATAGTTTTATAAAAACTGACACTTATTTGAAACTGAGATAATTTTATAAATAATTTATTATGATAGAGCATCTTAATAGAAAACCGTGCATATAAAGAACTCTAAAAACAGAATTAAAACAAAGGAATTATGGGTTTTGAAAGATTTAAATTTATAAAAATAGTTTTATAAACACATTTTGAATATACTGTTTTGACTCAGATTTTTATAAAAACAATGAATATTTTATTTGAATAGATTATTTTATCATGATTTCATACATATAAGGTACAAGCGAAACGAAGTTAAAATGAGCAAGTTACGCGTTTTTAAAGATTTTGGATAAATAAAAATTACAAAAACTAAATTATTTTTATAAACAATTTTCTGTAATTTTTATAAAAATATACAATCTGTTAGAAACTTAAAATATGATTTACGAGTGTTTTCGAGTCCGTTTGGGCTATAAAAACCTTAAAAAATATAGCCGTATCATTTATATAATATTTATATACGTTTTTAACTTTATAAATATTATTTTATAAAACAATTAAACTAATTATATAATATCATTATATAATCAATAAAATATTAAATCATTTATTATTAACAAATAATCAATTGTTGGACAAAGATAACATTTTATATTACGGATACATATACGTAGACATTTAATTATCAAATACGATTTAAATATTGTTTCGACTTTTTAAAGTAAACAAAAGCTATTAGGTGGTGGTGTAACTATATAACTTGCGATGTTGTATTTATATTAAATACATTATACTTATACGGCCTATAATTAATTAGGTTGCATTCGGATTCCGCGAGACATTTCACTTACTTGATTTAGATAATCAAACCATTCACTTGAGGTGAGTTCATAGCCCCATTTTTATACGATTCCAATGATTTATAATTCTCGGGGTGAGAAACATGCATTGTTTTACATTTGGACGCAAGTACACTTTAAACAAATTACGAGTTTACCTAAGTAGCTATAACCCACTATGCCCATGAATCATGAACTGTTAATTACTGGATTGTAAGCGCGAATGTTATGAATAGATATATTTGGGATTGACATCCCCGTTCGGGTGAGTAGCGCTCACTAGTTTCGGCGGTACCAAAACGACGGACGTATACCATGTCGGACTTTGGATGTTGCGGGTTGAACATCTACATGGGCACATTATTTGCATTAATTTGCATACATACATGTTGTAGCTTCAGTGTCATGAGCTTAGCGCAGGCGTAATTACATTTTGAGATATTGTATGTGTTACATGTCGTGCACTTTGAAATCTTGTGGTCCTACTTTATACATTACTTAAACCTGTGAATTCACCAACTTTATGTTGACGTTTTAAAGCACATTTTTCTCAGGTCAATAAGGTACAAGAACAAGGATACATTGGTGGTCATCATTTTGAGAGTCATATTGCATGGAGATTTAAGTGCATTACATT
>BQNB010001845.1:0-42500 GCA_026074375.1 Tanacetum coccineum | reverse complement strand
CACTCTTTATCTAACAAAACATATGTAATGATTTTATTTAATACTTTTAATACAAGAGATAAAGTGAAACAAGAAAAAAAAATCAAGAAATGAAAAAAAACAAAAAAAAACCATAACAAAGTAGAAAAAAATAAAAGTAAGAAAAAAATACATTAAGAGGTTTTAAGACACACTCTCCACATCTAGTTCAGTAAGAGGTTTGTGCCTCTTACTGCCTCTTAATGATCAGAAAAAAACAAACGCTCTTAACACTGCTTGCCTCTTACTGCCTCTGAATGACTTGAAAAAAACAAACAGTCTTAATGACCCAAATGTCTGACCGCGTCTGAATGAGTTAGATTAAGATTATGTTAAGAGGCAATTCTGAAAAAACAAACACCACCTAAATCTCTCTCTATCTCTCTCTATCTATCTATCTATCTCCCTCCCTCTCCCTTCTCCTCTCCTTCTCCCTCTCCATTTCCCCCCTTTCTCTATCTCCCTCCTTCTCTCTCCTTCTCTCTCTCATCATCATCTCGCCCTCAATCTCACTCGCTCTCTCTCTCTACAAATTCTCATCTCTCTACTCGCATCAATTCTCATCGCAACTTCAACTCTCTTCTTCGAGAATCTCTCTCTCTCTCTCTCTCTCTCTCCCTCTCTCTCCCTCTCCCTCTTCCCTTATATATCCCCTTTCCTTTATCTCCCTCTATCTCTCTCTTTCCCTCTCTCCCTCTCTCTCCCCCCTCTCTCTCCCTTTCTTCCTCGATCACTTATCTCCCCTCCCTCTCACCTCCTCTCTCCTCCCTCTTCGTCTCCACTCTCTCTCTCTCTCTATCTCCGCCTCACTCCCATTTACCCTCTCCTGTCTTCTCTTCTGTCCATTCCATTCTCCCTCCCTCTCTCCCTCACTCCTCTCTCGCAAGCTCTCGTCTTAATCTCAATTTCCTCTCTCTCTCACTTCGCACTGTCCGTCTCGTCCTCTATCTCTCCTCTCTCTCTCTCTCTCTCTCAATCTACTACCTCACAAAAACTCTCTCTCTTTTAAAGACTTGAAGTTTTGTAAACTTCAAAAAAATCAAAAAGTGTTGTCCCAGGAGAAGGATGCCTCTTTGTTAGATCCTACTTCAATAGATCAAATTCCTTAAGCTTGTTTAAGGTTTAGTTATATTAGATAAATCTAACACACCTATAATAGAAAAACTTTGTTTGAATGTATTAAAGATTATACAGAATCTAATCTTTAATATTAGAAGAATTCTTTAACACAAGATCACAATTCAACAAACAAATTAAAGCTCTAATATTATTAAGAATAATATGAATACTCTCCTAGTATTAGGGTTACAAAACCTTGAAGCTATGAATAATACTTATCAAATCGTAACACACACAAAACATATTAAACTCAATACCCTAGGACCTCCTTTTATACACCAAGGAGTCCTAGTCGATTTACAATATATTCCTAAGACTTAGAATATTCTCTATGATCTATTATATAAATAACTAATACTTATTACGTAAGTAATCTTGATCTCCAAACAATTTTTATCCTTTCTTTGTCTTTATCCATTCTCTGATAGTAGAAACTCTTTCAGCAGTCATAATCTTTAAACAATAGTAACTTATACACCAGCAGCATTAACTGAGTACAAGCAGTAGTAACTACTTAGAATATTTTCTTCAATCTTCACCAGTATATTTTTCATTAAAGTTAATGAACAACACTAACTTTAGCTTAGCACCAGTAACACAAACCTGAGCAGCAGTAACTCTAAGATCATCAAGAAGTCTTTTAATCCCAACAATCCTCCCCTAAACTTGATCTTCATCTCCAAAATCATCATGTTTCTTCCTTGTAAGCTTCATTAATCACTAGAAGGATGCTTCCAAACACTTCTTTACTTTTTAAGTTGTTTTATGAGAAGTTTAAGAAGCTGATATACCATTTTACTGAAATGATCACATTGAAGCTTCTTGTTTAACATATCAGTAATTGTAGCAGGTGTGAGGGGATACTGATTTTCTACCAGCATATGAATGTACACATGTTGCATCCTCAATGAACGAACTCCACATGAATCATATATTTTTCAATCCAACACTCTGTAATCCTGTTGATTCTTCCATACTTGATCCTCAACATGTGGTTCAAACATTGTCTTCAAATCTCCATATAAAATCAAATCTAAGTCTTCCACTGGCCTTGTTGATCCATATTTAGCTTTTACCAATTTGTACAAGTCTTCCAAATCTTGCCTGTCAAAACTTTTAAGCATTTGACTAAAGACCCTGTACATCTTTGAACTTCCATCAGCTCTTATTATGTTATAGTAGTTGTTCTTTCCTTCTTTATGGATCTTCCAGTCAACAATAGTTGGAGGCTTAATAGCTAAAGGAATAGCATTAATTGCTACCTCTTCTTCATCTGGAATGAGTTCTGTTAGACTTTGAAGGTTTGCTGTTTCTTGATCATCATCCACTTCAGCTGTTTCTTAAACATCATCCACCTTTTGCTTTTTAGTGACCTCTTGTTCTAGCTCTTCTCCTGCTCTCTTTGAACTACCTTCCACCAAGTCTGTTTTTGTAATCAACAAATGTATTCACCCTCGTGAAAGCTCTGTTAAACATTTCAATTTCTTTGTCAAACAATTCTTGACATATGACAAAGGACTTTGTTTCTTCAAATCTCTTGGCTTGCCATCCTTTCCATTTTTGCATATAAGAACACAATGAAACTCCTTTGTGAGCCTTATTGGTTGTTTTGTTCCTCATCTCCTTCTGCTCCTAATTTAGCCTGTAAAATATTTTCTTCTTTGGCTTCTAAGATTGTACAACTAATCTTGGTTTGCCTTTTCTTCATCAGTTAATTCTTCTTGCTCTTGAGCTTGCAATCTTTGAGCCAACTGATAATCATCTTCAACTCTAGCCTGAACATCATCCCAAGCTATGTTTACTTCTTCAATTTGTTGAGCTTATTTCGGGCAAAGCCTTTCTTCTTCTTCTCTTCTTCAGCTTGTAGCCTGAAGGCAGTTCTTCATCAAGCCATAAAATTGACTTTCCTTTGAAAATTTCTTACAGTTCTGGTTCAACCATTTTGCCTTTACCTGTATCCTGAACATTGAGTTGTGATGGTTGTTGTGAAGAAACTGTTGGTGTAAGTGCTTGCTCCTGTTTATGAATAACAAGCCCTTTTGCTCTGGGTCTTGTGCTCACAACTGTAATTGTTGTAGCAGCAGTTTTTATTGGTAGTTTAGCACTTTTTAGTTCAGCAAGTGCTTTAGCCAAAGTAATCTCATCATTAGTTATAACAGTTGTTGTAGTTGTAGCAGCACTAACTGGAATTGTACTGGCAGCTTTAATGGCAGCATCAATCACAACAACTACTTCCTCAACAACATTTCCACTTTGCTCTGCAACAAATACTTCCTCACCAGCTAAAATCCACATCAAACATCTCATTATCATCATTAACTAGGGTAATGTCTTCATCTGCATCAATATCATGAATCCTCCTCCCCTGTTTGGATGCATCCTCACTCAAATCTTCTTCATCTCCAGAGGATTCTACCGTAGCTGTCAAACCAACCTTGTATAATCTTTTAAGCTTATGAGTTCTTGACCTCTTTTTCTGTTCAAGCTTCTTAACCCTCCTTTTCAAACTAACAATCTCTTCAGCTTGAGTAGTCTTTGTCTGCTCCAAATCAAGAACTCTTGTTTGTAAAGTTGTACATAATGCCATCAATTCCTGAAGTTTCAGACTATCCTCACCACTTTGAAGTGAGTTGCCTCTTGCGAGCAGTGGATCATTAGAAAGTTTAGATACATTCTCAGACCTAGTCTGAGCAATTGTATCCCCCATGGTTTCTTAGCGCCTGAGACCACTACCTGAAGCAGTTCCTTGGGAACCAGCTTCATTAGGTGTTGCCTTGGATCGGGTCTTACTGATGTTACCACTGTCCTGCTCTACTTCTAAGCTAGAAGCAGTAGTGGCAGCCCTCACCAAACTGTCATCCAACTCCTTATAGATAGCCTCATCTGCAACATTATCACTAGGAACACTAGATTGAGGTACCCGAGTGTCCTTCTTCTTAGGCCTCCTAGGTTTTTGAGTTTTCTGAGATTGAGGAGATTGTTGAATAAAAGTGGCTGTGTGATGGGGATCAGTAGGAATTCCTGAACCTTCACCCATTTCTTCTTGATTGTGTACCACCATTGTTGGAAATAAGGGTGTGACTCTACCAGAAAATCCTTTCCCTACCCTTTTCATATTCCCAAATATCTTCTTAGTGTGAGAGGGAGAAATATAAATTCTATCATGAGTTGCCATCCCTTCCAGTTGCTTATCCAAAAACACTTGTACAAACCTTGGATACATAAAAAATTTGCCCACATTATCCAAGTTCTTCACCATACTTTCAAAAATGTATTTAGAAAAGTTAAACTTTTAGTTTGTAGCTAAACAGATAATTGCAGAAGCCATAGTGCTACTAAACTCATTCCATGCAGTAGTATTAGAACTTAGGCATTGTAGAATAGTATGAATAAGGAATATCCATTGTGGGGAAAAGAATGCCTTATAGAAAGTAAGCTTCTGTGAAATTTTCTCATACCCCATTAATGTAAGTTGTTCAAAGATGGTAGCATTGGGTAGATAATCAACACCTTAAGCATCTTCTAGTTGAAGATCTCTTCTTACATTCGACTCAGTAATGATGATCTTCTTTCCATCCACTAAGGCTTGTAAATGTACTTCCCCATTGATAGTTTTCGCCTTGACAGTAGCCCAGAATTGTTCATACTTTATAGTGTGTGTATTAAGAAAATCAACTATCTGCTCAAATCCTTCACTTTTAGCGGGTTTAAATAAAAACGAGACCATGTTATGAGTATCAACAAACTTTAGGGTCATCATTGTGTTGGGTTTTGATGATGAATGATGAAATTGAGTTAGGGTTTGTGATTAAGGAGTATATGAAAGAATGAAAGAGATTAAATGAGTGATTGAAACCCTTAATCGAAGTATTTATGAAAATACCCTCAACAGCATTAACCGTCACCAGCAGTAGTAAGTTTATGCCTAGCAGCATTAACTTTCACCAGCAGTAGTAAGTTTATGCCTAGCAGCATTAACTTTGAGTCACTAGTATTAACTCTAATTTCATTCCAAACACTTTGTCTGTTTTTAATATATTCATCTCTCTTTCTATTTTTCAACTCACCACTTCTCTTAATTCTTTTTCTCACCAAATCACTATGTCTGTTTTTACACAGCTCTCTTTCTTTTTTTATTCTCGCCAACTCTCTCAATTCTTTTTCCCACCAAATCACTCTGTCTATTACTCACCACTTCTCTCAATTCTTTTACTCACTAAATCACTCTGTCTGTTTTTATTTCACATAGCTCTCTTTCTGTTTTTATTTCTCACCAATCTTCTTAATTCTTTTTATCTCCAAAAACTCTCTTTTATATTTTACTAATAATCAATCTAAACACCTTTCTTTGTTTTTCTGCAAAATTTAGTCTAAAACCAAGAAAATTACAAAACCAAGCATCTTTCACAATATCATAATATTAATTATACATAACCAGTATTAAGTATAATAACAGTATTAATCTCAGGTAGTATTAAGTCATAACTAGCACACTAATTTTACTTAATTGCAAGAAACTTTTAATGGACATGAATAACAGTAATTATTCATAAAAACTCTACAAAAACATACAGATATAGAGGATTTTTAAATTTAGCATTCCAATACTAGCAATCAAATATTGATACCTACTTACATCAAATGCTTTTGTATGTTGTCTGGAACACTTTTGTCAGTATGGATTTTGACCATGTTAAATCAACTTCTTTTCATTGCATTCCCTAATATAAAATTGATGTTTAATCTCTATATGCTTGGTTTTTGATAAAATATAGGATTTTTAATATGCAATTAGTATTGTTATTATAATAAAGATCTGGTATGAATAAAAATCTGTACACATAATCAAGTAGTTGATTCTAAATCCAAGAACTTGTCCACAGCAACTCTGAAGCACCATATATTCAACTTTTGTTGTGGAAATTTGCAAACCACAATCTGTTGTCTTGCACTGCATGATATTATCTACTCTAAGAATTCACAACCTCCTATTGTAGACTTCCTATCCAAGGCTTCGCTCTAGCTTAATCATATCAGTGTATACTACTAAATTCAAAAGGAGAATTTTTGGAGACCCAATGGGCCTGAATTTTTGGTTAACCTTTTAAGTACCTAAAAATCCTTTTCACAGCATGAAGATGTGAAACCTTAGGATTGACTTGATATCTAGCATAAGCATACATTGCAAACATAATATCAGGTCTTGAAGATGTAAGATACATCAATGAACCAACCATTGACCTATACATATGAACATCCACTTCTTGCCTACCAATCTTCATCATTAAGTAAGGCTTTTTTGAGTTTCCATTGGTATGCTTGCAGTTTGGACTTTTGATAAACCTAATTTCTTTAGATTGTCACCAAACATATTTATCTGACTAATAAATATTTAATCCTTCTTTTGATGCACTTGTAATCCCAAAAAGAATGTAAGTTCTCCCATAGAACTCATCTGAAATTTCTCATGCATCAACTTCTCAAATGCATTGCATAACTCCTTCTTTGTTGAAACCAAGTTGATCATCATCTCACATACACTTGAACTAACAGATTTCACCTTTGTCCCTTTTGATTAAACAAAGTGTTGTCTTATCTTTACTCTCTGTAACCCATTGTCCACAATCAGTTGCAAGGTTTCATACCAAGATCTGGGAGGTTGATGCTATAACACCCCATATTTTAGGGTCATTAAGTCGTCAATAAATAACTATTTATTTTTAGCTTATTGTACGCGTTTGTTTTAAATCGTTAATCGTTAGTTAAACGCGTAAGTCTAAAAATTATCGTTCATGTAAACGGGCATCAACAATTAAATGTTACATCAAGCAGTGTTAAGTAATTATTTTGAGTATAAATTATAACTTTGTCATTTTATTTTTATGTGGTTTCGTTAAAGTGAGTACGTTTCACGATAAAACACGTTTAGGCATTCCCGGAACCACCATAACTTTTCTACGCTTCAACAAATACCCACAATTATACCCAATACCCAAAATTTACAAAATAACATCACTTATATGTCCATATGGCCGGATATACACAAAGAGATACAAGGAAAATATCTACAAAACACTTTCCCTAAATTTCATGGGATGATCTCTACATTTAGGAACATTTAGATATTTTACCAAGACTTTCCTTATACTTGACCAAGACTTTCCTTATTTCCTCAGTGTCTTTGGACTGTCTCTTGCATTATATTATTGCCTTAGCAAATGGAAGTAACACATAACATCTCATTTCCTTAAGTGTAAAACACAAAAATCTCTCCCATTTCTTTCACCATAGCCACGGCTCAAACCAAACTCACACCAAATCCTTACCAAAATTTATTTACAACACTTACACACATTCCTACAACATATCTAAGATGTCCCAAGGTGATTAGAAGGTTTGGTTTGGAGGTTACAAGGGTTAATCAAGCAAGAAAGCAAGATTAGGGTTTCAAGTGGTTTTAGGGTTTTCAAGTGTTATAATCTTGGGTTTGGTTGCTAAACAAGGGTTTAGATCACATTGTTCATCACCACACTTCATATCAAGGTTATCTAGGAAACCTACACCTTTTACTTTCATGATTTTATGTGTTTTATAACTTCTATATAGTAATCACCATCTAAGAACTTGTTTACTTGTAAAAAAAGGGATTTTTACACTTGTTTATGACTTGGTAAACTTTTATATATGTTACATGGGAAGATAATTATCATGTTATGATGTAAGTATAATTAAATGGTTACAAGTGTTGGTTATGTATAATAAAGTATATATACAACATGTACTAAAATGTATACTTATGAAAGTTTATGGATAAATAAGTTTGTACACATTTGGATCTTGTGATTCTTGGACAATATATGAACAAATCATGGACTAGAGACCCTAAGGATGGAAGACATGTGAAAATAAGTGTTGTAATGTACTTGTAACAAGATGATTAAGCTTAAAAGTTACAAAATCAAGTTTAAACATGTTTTTATCAAAAAATCATCAAAACTTCTGTTTTAATCGAAATTTAATGTATTTATTTATATTTTTTTAATCTACATCTCATGGGATTTCAGACTTGTAAGGACTTGAAAAAACGGTTAATAAGACGAAGATCGTAGTTTACAAGTTATACGTTAATAAACGGGTTTATAAAAGAAATTTTATAAACAAAAGATATACAAAATACTTTTGATATATAAAAATGGTATTTTTATCAGATAGTATATGTTTTTAGAATTCCAAAACAATAAGAATCGTAATTTTTCAATCAATAACGAAAGGAGATTCTGAATTTCGCGAGTTTTCCGGACAATAAGATACGTTTATTAAAATATTTTTATAAAAGTAACTGTTCACATCTTAAATAAACATTTTGAAAACGCATTAATATGATAGAAACTAGTTAATAACAAAGACGTGCTCGAAAGAATCACTAAAAACGGAGCTAAAACGAATAAACTACGACGTTTACGAGTTTACAACGACTAATTTTATAAAAATAATTTTATAAACTGTTATGAACAGTAAAAAGTACTGTTCACCAGTAGCCTCGAAATATGAAAATGTAATATTTTGATACCTCGTCTTAATACGAAAGCGTGGACGTAAGAAACATACCAAACGGGCTTAAAACGAGAAAGTTATGCACTATATCCTACTTGTGCACTATTTCCTGACGTGAATAGTGTTGGTTCGTTTTTAATATAAATTTTTGCGAAACATTTTAGAATCATTTATATAATATTTATACATGTATTAAACTTTATAAATATTATTTTACAAAGACCAACAGACACACCCCCCATTGAATTATTTGTCTCGATTTACGAGTACGAACACGGTATCAGTTTAATCAAAGTACGTAAATATATTTCACAAACACAATTAGATGGTGATGTAGCTATATAGAATTATATATGGTAGTAGTTATTCAAAGTACTTAGTACTCATACGACCTATAATTGATTAGGTTGCATTCGGCGTATTCGTGACGCATTTTCTGTGATTTATCTTGTTAACTCATCCACTCGAGGTGAGTTTATAGCCCCATGTTTTACTTATTTTACATATGTTTTTGGGGTGAGAACATGCTTGTTTGCAAATGCATTTACATGGTTGATTACAAATTGGTTTACATACTCATTTACATAGCTCGCTATGGGATACATTATTTGACTTCATTTTTTGTCACAAATACATACTTTACTTTTGAAATGATTACGGATTAGCTTAAGCGGATTGAACTGTGAATTACCTGAGGGTGAGCGCGAATGTTATGAAATAGATCTATTCGGGTGTGACAGCCCCGTTCGGGTGATTAGCTATCACCGGGCAACGAACGTTATAGCATGTCGGAGCAAAGAACTACACACACACTTGAACAATTTCTGGTGCCTTAAATTATAAGTGGATACAAGTCTGAGCATCGGTTTCATGAAATGAAAGTAATCGTAATTCATGGTTATAAACACACTTAATCATTTCACGTTGCTTTGAAATAAAGTGGCAATACCTACTTTAAACAATGGGGTATCCAACTATACTTATATTTTGTGACTATTTGGGGATTTAAATGGTCATGCATACCTTACAAAATTGTGGTTCAACATTTATACTTAAACAAACCTATGAACTCACCAACTTTATGTTGACACTTTTAAGCATGTTTTTCTCAGTGAATTGATGGCTTGCTTACTGTGATAGGCATTTATAATTCATGATTTTCCTTTCAAACGACACAGTTAGGGTCGTTCTCATCTCATGACTTGAGCAATGGTATTATGAAGTAACGCTCCCAAACCCATATTCCACTGCGACCCATTTTTGGGGGTGTTACAGATGCAGTCTATAAAGTGCCTTTTCTACTTTGTATACTCTGTCAGGGAAGTCTAGATCTTCAAATCCTAGTGGTTGACAATACTATTGTCTTACTCTTTAATCTTACCATATACAAAAGCACTCTTGATCATCCATCTGGTATACCACAAAGGTCTTTAAATAAGGCATAGCTAGGATAGCTTATTTGCTTCTTATTCTGGAAATAGGGGGCAATGACCTTATCATAGTCATTCACTTCTCTTGGTGTACCTTGAGCAAAAAACTAGTTTTGCTTTATTTTTAATCATTAATTCAGCTTTCATCCTTTTATTCTGTAGACCCTATTTTAGTACCTATAGCTCATTTTCCATTAGGTAACTCCACTTAAGTCCAATCTTCTTGTAAACTGAATTGCATAGGCCTCTTCTCTGCATAGCCTCTTTCCAGATTAATATTTCAATGCTTGAATTTCCTTTTTGGGTTTCTTATTGTGATAAAAAGCAAAAAAACATGCAATTTTGAAAGTCTTTATGGTTTGTTTCTTTGCTAAACTAAACTAAACAAAC
Organism: Tanacetum coccineum; assembly: GCA_026074375.1. Taxonomy (NCBI): domain Eukaryota; kingdom Viridiplantae; phylum Streptophyta; class Magnoliopsida; order Asterales; family Asteraceae; genus Tanacetum; species Tanacetum coccineum. The sequence goes on along the minus strand of BQNB010001845.1, from coordinate 31,989 downwards.
CATGTTCTTCCAAATTACTTTGTCATTCTTCTTGTTTGAGGTGCTGAATTCAAGTCTCTATTAAATTTTGTTTCAACTGGATGGATCTTTGTGTATTCTTTAGTTGGAATTATGACTGACTTTGGATTTTTTCGTTATATCTATATCTATTCATGTCAGCCTCTGCACATTATCTTGATCATCACTTGAGAGGTCCAAATATGATATATATTCCAAAACAGCTTATTTGGATCATACTGAGAGTTCAATGTTGGTTTTTGCTCCACAAACTTAACTCATTTGTGCTAACTATCATTAACATTATTAGTGTGTTAACATTATCATCATTCTCTTGATCATTATTCCTATCTTTTCATGGATCTTCATCAACCTTCTTCTGTATCATCACTGAAGGTTTGGATTCCTAATCTTGGAGAAGTCTTTGAACTTTGAGAGGAATTGGTGGATAATCAGTCCATAATGGTAGCTGAATATAATATTGCCAGGTACTTCTTCATTCTCGCTTTTCCTGGTTCATCACATGCTTTTGTACCTGCATTACCATTAGACTGATTTCTTGCAACAACTGGCTTATAATTCATTGACTTTGTTAGTGCATCAATATCAAAAAGCCAATTTGGTCCACTTCCTACAATATTAGGTGTATTCTCACTAAACTAGACATGCAGGTTCTCTTCAACTATCCTAGTTCTACTGTTGAATACTCTAAATGCTTTACTATTGATTGAGTACCCAACAAAGAATCCTTCATCAGCCTTACCATCAAACTTGCCTAAGTGATCTATGGTATTGAGAATTGTAACAGGACACCCAAATGGTCTCATAAAGCCTAAAGCTGGTTTTCTACCAAGAAAAAGTTCATAAGGGGTCTTGTTATGAGGCTTAGTTACTAATACCCTATTTTGCACATAGCAAGCAGTATTAACTGCTTCAGCCCAAAAAGTAGTAGGTAGCTTAGAATCAGCTAGCATTGTCCTAGCAGCCTCAATTAGTGTTCTATTTTTCCTCTCAGCTACTCCATTTTGTTGAGGAGTTCTAGCTACACTAAATTCTTTCTTAATACCTTTTCTCTCACAAAACTGATTCATCTCCTTATTCTTGAACTCAGTTCCATTGTCACACCTAATTACCTTAACCTTTTGATCTATTAGATTTTCTCTCCGGTTATAAAGGATTAAGAATGCCACTAGTCTCATCTCTTAGTAGCTAGAAGATAAAACCTAAACTATAACCTATTGTATCATCTGTGACAACTAGGACATACATCTTTTTCATTAAGCTTTTACAAATTTGACCAAACAAATCAGGTGCAACTATTTGTATAGGTTGGCTGATTGAACTACTATTTTGGACTTACAGTAGCTCTATGTTGCTTTTCCTTTTGACAAGCAATAAGGTTTGATCATTTTCAAAAGTTTTAAAGGTAAACCTCTTACAAGATTTCCTTTAACCAATTTAATTATTTCATAGTTTGAAATTTATGTGTCCAAGCTATATCTAAAGTTTAGATTCATCAGATGTGGCTTTTGCAAAGAGACAAGTTAGATGTGGCTGTGTACTATTGTTCTTTCTAGGAAACTTTAAGGAAAATCTTGACTTTTATCAGTTTAACTTGAAGTTTGGAGATAAAACAATACATTCAGTGTCATTAAAGAGAACACTATTCTTTTTGTCACACATTTGTGAGACACTAAAGAGGTTAAACTTTAAATCTCTTATAAAATATACATTCTCAAAATCTAAAGTACCAGTTTTAATTGTACCTTTGCCTGTGATTTTCCCTCCTTTGGGATTACCTCTAAAGGCAACATATCCTCCATCAATTTCTTCAAAGTCAGTAAGATAGGACATGTTCCCTGTCATGTGCCTTGAGCATCCACTGTCAATCACTCCTTTCTCCTGCAAATCTTGTTGTGGATTGCCCTGCACATAAGGTAAGAAAATCAGTCTCTTTTAGGGACCCAAGCCATCATTGACTTGGATCTACCTTGTGCATTAACATAATCAAACTTCTTTAGGGTGATTGATGCACTGTTATGTTTAGAAACATGGTCTAAAACTTTAGTCTTTGGTTTCCAAACCCAACAAGCTGATGCCTTAACAACATTAACATTATTTCCCTTAACAGCATTAACTACTGCTTTTGGCCTAGCAGTATTAACAGTATTAACCCTCTGATTAAGATTACTATTTTTAAATGATGTATTCTTATGAATGGGCCTCTTAATAATTGAATGTGCTATTTTAGAAAAATGTGACTTTGGTCTAGCAGCATTCACTATTGTTTTTGAGTGAGCAACATTAACTTGTCTAGCAGTATTAATTGGATTTACTAAAACCACGTCGTCATTAGTTACTGCTATGGAAAACCATGTTCTTTTTAGGGCAGGGGTGAGTCTTTTTGGCAAAATTCTTATGATTCACCCTATTAGCATTGTTCCAAATAGGTTTTGTATTTTGAAACTATTTTTGATTCACCTTTTTACAATCTACTTGTAAGTGATCAAAACTTCCACATACAAAACAAGCTTTGTTAAACATCTCAAAATTACTTCCTAATCTTTGAGACATCATATTATTCTAGTTTCTCTGATTGCCTCTAGGAATGTGAGTGTTTTGCCTAAGTTGCTTAACCTGTTTAGCAGTTTTCCTATCAGTTTTTCCTTTAGGTTTAACAAACTCTATCTTAGCAAAACTAGGCTTAACTGTTTTCTTTTCAACCATTAGGGCTGGAGGCACATTTTCTTCCGCACTACAGACATTAATCCTCAATATTAGTGACCATTATTCTTCCTAACTGCTTTAGGCTTTGCTTCACTAGCCTTAGCTTCACTGTTCTTAACTACATGCTTCTTAACTGTAGGCTCACTAACTATAGGCTCATTCACAAACTCTTCTAGACCAGAGAATGACAAATCAGGTTTTAGAGGCATAAAGTTTCCTGTATAGGGAGGTGGAACAACATTATACCCTAAACCTGTTTTGCACTTATCAACTATCTGACAGTCTATTAGTTTGCTTAAGCTTTTAGATGAATTCTCAAAATTTTCTACTGTTAGCTGAATTTCATCTTTTTGTTTTTGAGCCAGTTCCAACTTCCTCCTAAGCTCTGTAATGGCTACTTCTCTTAAATGAATCTCACGTTTTAAGACCTTGATATCTTCCTCATAAACAGACTTATTTTTCTTATAAACTAGAAGTCTTGCTTCTATAGACTCTAAACCTGTTTTATAAGCAATAGCATTTAACTTAGATGTCCTTAAGTCTTTTATACTGTTGTCTCATTTTGTTCTTTAAGAATTTTAACATTTTCCAACAAGATGGTGAAAAGTTTGAATCGGTAGATACCTCAGAGTTTGAACTAGTAAAGAGTAAGCCATTGAGTGCAAGTTAGTTGGAACCTTCTTTCTGCTGGATACTCAATCATAACCAGAACATCACAGGACACTTAGCTTTATAAGTATTTGTCTCACTAGCAAATCCCTTCTTGTGATCTCCGTATTTCTTATTTTCGTGGATTCCTTGGTGCCCTGCACTTCCTTGCAAACGTGCCCCTTTTTTATGGCAGTTGTAACATCCACCTTGGATTATCAAACCCAATGGTCTTTGTACCATTCACATAAAACTTCCTTCCAGAGTTCTTTCAAGAATCTCTTTGCCCTCATTATTAGGCATAGCTATTTGCCCACCTTAAATCCTTCTCTTCTTAAATGCTTCAGGGAGTTATTTGTTACACAGTATTCAGTGTCAAGTTGTGGGGACTGTTTGGTTGACTTACAAAGAAGCACTGATGGATTAGACATCATTCAAGTTATCAATTATTGTTGAGTTAACAGCAGTAGCTTGAGTGCTAGCAGTTGTAACATCATGAGCAGTATTAACTGCTTCATTTGTACTGTTGGTGCTGTTTGAGGACACAAAGGCTACGTTTTATGTGTTTGTGCTTGAGCTTGATGTCCTGTTGACCTCTGGTTCATAGATCTTTAGGTTGTTATAAAGATCATCCAAGCTTAATGTATCTATCTCAGGCTTGTTCCTCCACACAATGGTATGTGTGTTCATTCTTGGGGACAGGGATTCTTAAGAACTTCCGATATTACTTCCTTCTTGTGAGGATACTATTCACCATGAATTTAACTAATGATAAGCTTTTAAAGCCTATCAAGGTGTTGATCTAACACCGCTGAGCAAGTTGAAGTAAATTTTATACTGCTGTCTTTAGAAGATTCCTTTGGGAGTCTTTTTCGTAACAACATTCCCTCTAAACTTTCTCAACAAGCCTGCACGCTACATGACTTGGCATCTTTGTTGGAGTTAAACTTTTAATGATGTTCTTTTAGTGATGACCATCAATAAAGTGCTTCTTGCCTTCAACTCTAATCTCATTTGTGCCTTTTCTTCAGCAGTTGTAGGAGCAATTATAGTCTCAACAACTTTTGTTATTGGAGGTGCATTACCATTCTCTATGACTTCCCATAGAGAATAATCAATCATCTGGATGTACTGTTCATCATTATCCTCCATAGTCATACTCATCTGCGTTTGAGCATAGGCACTTTTGATGCAGCCACCATATGTGCTGAGTCTTGATCCATCTCTTTGTAACAAACAGACCTTGTATGTAAAAGCAGTTTCTCTTATTCAAAGCTTCTCAACAAGAAGCTCTGATACCACTTGTTGGATCATACTTGTGGTAGAATTCGTGGAATTCCTTAGTTGTGTAAGGTTTAAGTTTTTGCTAGATATAATTCCAACTCACTATGATAGCAAAACTTTGTAAAATATATCAAAGATTATGTAGAATCTAAATCTTTGATCAATAAGAATATATGCAATAAGAACAGTAATTCTATTGAATTACACAGGATTAAAACAAACAAGCTGTCAAATATTTATACGAATACTCCAAAAGTATTTTGGTTACAAACACCTTGATGCTATAATCGATATCAAAACAAATATTTCTAGATGTCAAATTCTATGTCCTCGGACTCATTTTTACACCAAAGATTCCCCCCCCCCCCCTTTTTTTTTAAAGGGTTGATTTTATAATATATTTCTAAGACTTAGAATATTCTCCATGATCTATTCCATAAATAACTCATACTTATCATGTAAGTAATATTGATCTCCAATCAATCTTTATCCTTTCTTCTTTCTTTATCATTCATATGTTGACTAGTTGGAAAACTCTTTAACAGTCTTAAATTTTGAGCAATTGTAACTTTTGTACTAGAGCATTAACATAGCACCAAGCAGTAGATTTATACAACTGCAGCATTAACTGTGTACAAGCAGTAGTAACTACTTAGAATATTTTCTTCAATCTTCACCAGCAGTACTAACTTTACACTAACAGTACTAATATATACTAGCAGTAGTAACTTTATACTAGCAGTACTAATATATACTAGCAGTAGTAACTATGAACTACCAGTACTAATATATACTTAGCAGCAGTAATACAAACCTTAGCAGCAGTAACTTCAAGATCATCAAGAAGTCTTTTAATCCCTGTCCTAACAAGTACTTGCTTAATATATGTTACGGTGTAACCATTTTTGGGGTTATGCCGTAACATCTTCAAATATCTACACCTTGAGTCAATTTTCCCTTGTTTCTTCTTACTTTCCTGCATTTCACCTAAAAACTACAAAATGATAGAAAATACCTCGTTTTTGAGCATTAGTGAAACTTTTACAGGTAATATAGGGGGTAATTTGCCACCAAAAAGTATTAAATATTTGATATTATCAAATATCCCCCCACTTGAATTCTGCTTGCCCTCATGTAGAACCTGTTAAAATATTTCATAAAAAGATTTCTCAAGAATAACTTCAAGAAATGAATTTATAAAACTCTTATGCTAGAAAACATCAAAGCCGAACACCTCACGAAAAGGGGATAAAAAGTCACTCAGCTCTCCACTAGTCTAAGTGTTTCATTTTCGGGGTGATCGCTCAATTGCACAGTCATAGCATGTATTCTATCATAAGCTTGGAAAGTACACAAATCTGCACCAGTTAGAATTATGGTCTAAATAATTCTCAAAGGCAACAAGGGTAATATGGTTTTAAAGGGTGATAAAGGGGTTAGGATAGACATGGGATACACATTTAATGGTTGTTAATAAAAAACAAAAAAAATAGTCTAAAATAATCTAAGGTTGTCATAACTAACTACTGTCCATCCATGGGTCCAAGAGTTTAAGTCCGAAAATATGATCTTCAATAATGGGCTACTAGTTCCATTCTTCATGAGTATTGGTATGACTTGGTGTAATAATGGGCTACTAGCTCTATTTTACTGAGATGTCTTGGTGCAATAATGGGCTACTAGCTCCATTTTTTTATTTTTTACTTTTGCACTATCTTTATATTTTTTAGCACATGGGTGGCTTTTTATTGCACCCTCTTTTCTTCATGATAAATATGCAAATGCTATAGGAGTTTATATCTTTAATTATTGCCCCTACAACATCCGATATTATACGCACATCCCTCCACTTGAGATAAACAATGTCAAAAGTGGTGATACAGGGGGTCTTTATAGATCTTAACTGATTGGTCTTCCATGAAAGCATATAATTTTCGTTCCCATTCCCCCAAACCATGGACTTAAGTAGCCAAAGATTTCAACACAAAGAAAATAAAGACTATAGGGTAGGCTAAAGTGAAATGGTGTAACGAAACATATAGAGTAGGGTGAAAACATAGATTGGTTTGACAAGGGTGATCTAGGGGTATCTTGCACTAATAATGAGTGCAACAAAAGGGTTTATCATGCCCTTCAATCTAATCCAACGGCCCAGATTGAGCTACCAATGATTGTTAATGATTGAAGGACAAGATTAATTGGGAGCGTGTAACTGAATTTGGACCTAGAAGCTTCAGAAGGATGCTATAAATACAAGCCATTTCTCACACACAAGAGATATCTTTTACCTGTAATTTTTCTTTTAAAAATTAGTTTATGTAGTTTTTAGTTCAGATGTAATTTTCCCCTTTAAAGCTCTTGTAATCTGATTTCTTAAGCATTGTAATTTTTTTAAGTATTAATAAGATCATCATTTAGTTTTCATAATCTCTTTTCACTTGTTAAAGTTTTTATAAAAAGTCAAATGAATGATACTGTTTCTTAAGCTCACAACAAGCTTTCATAAGCTCTTACAAGTCTCTAAGCTTGTAATTTAGCTCTAATAAGCCTTAATTCACTCAAAATTTAAAATCAGCTTAAAATACCCTTGCTTATTGGACTTGGAGCTTTTTGGATGATGAACTAGAAAGGGAAGAGTTCATTGGACTTATACTGGCTTATTAACAATAAGCCAGAGCTAGTAGACAAGCTCTTTGAGCAATTTCAACCTTTGTTTAGCTAAGGTTTTGGTTAGTTCCCTATTTCCTTTTCTATTTTAATATTCTAGCTTAAATTTGCTTAGTTGCTTATCATTTGCTTATTCTGATTATTCATTAGCTTATTTGTGCTAGATATTGTCTTATTGTGCTTAATGAACTTATTTTATCACCTGTCTTAGCTTAAATTAGTATAGATCTCAGTTTTCACTTTAATCTGTATATAATCATAAAAAACTAAAATATTAGCATAGCTTTAAGGTTATTTGATTCTGGCTTATTTGTTGGTTGATAAATGTTCATTTAGGTTGTTATAAGCTTTGTGTAGCCTGGTAATTGAGTTTTGAGTTTTAAATCTTAATTTCAAAAGCTTAAATAGAATTTTCTATGTTTAAAGGAGTGTTTGGATTTGTTGAGTTTGACCTTCAAAAGTCAAAAATGGTTGATAAAAGTTTGTGAACTAGTTTTAAAATCACTTTAAATCAGTAGTAAAAGTGTTTTCATAGATTAGATTTCATAATTTAGTGAGTTAAGGTTGGTTTTATTTAGTTTTGCACCAGGGGAGATTTTCTCTTTTAAGCTAGTTAGAAAAAATTGATCCAAGCTTCTTTGAGCCTGAATATTGTTTGCCAAGTGTTCATTTACACTCATTGGGTGTGTCAAATGTAGGTTTGACCATTAAGGGCAATTGCATTTGGGTTTTACCCAATTGTCAAGCGCATCAGATAAGTACTGCAGTTCCTAAATGTATACTTTCTTTGATCACTATTAAGCTAGCATAAGTAGGATTTGATAAGTAAAATTCAGTAGGTTAATAGTTTACATATAGGTTTAGATAGATTAATTCTTGCTTTTAAATTTTTAGCTTATAATCTAGGTTAATTTAGCATTCATAGTTCACTAAAATTTCTAAAAAATCAAAAACAGTAGTAGGTGGTTTTTAGCCTCTAATTTTAGGTTTTTAGCTTATATGATCTGTTTTTATGAATTAAATTTGTAGCTTAATAGTAGGTAGATAAGTTTTCAAAATCCTAGCTTCAAAAGTAACTTATAGTGCATTTTAGCTTAATTAGTTTTTGAGCTTTTAGAGTAATTTCCTGAGTTTGCTATTTAGATCTTTAAATTCAGTTAGTTTAAAGTGTTTTCAGTTAAGTTAGCTTATCATAATTAGTTGCTAGACATTACAAGCTTTCTAAAACAGCTTTTGGTTTTAAAAATAGTGCTTATTTGAGGACTGTGTGCTTATTTTAGTAAAACTCAGTTTTTAAGCTTTCAAAAGGCTACTTCCTGTAATAGCCTTGATAAGTGTAAAATACACATATCCATTTATGCTTAAAATAACCCAATTAAACCCAAAACACAGTGAAAAATGGCAAAAATATACTTGTTTCTGTGTTCTGTGTGTGCAGGTACGGATATATCAGAAATCACAAGAAAACCATCAAAAACAAGCAAACACGGACACGAGAACGGAAGAGTGTACAAAAGCCGGAAGCCAAAGCCAGAAAAAGTCAAATCTACAGTCAACTCCAGTCAATTTTGGTCAACAAAAGTCAACAAGACCCAAAGTGTTTCAAAATAACCCCTCAACTTTCAGAAAAGTCCATAAATGGTCCCTAAGACTAAATAGGCCTCACCAGGATCCATAAGCCCATTACATTATTCCATTTACCTTTCCTATAAACTACAAGGGTCATTCCTGTCATTTTTAAAGATTTGTTTTACATTACACCATTTATAAAACAACACAAGGACTGAAAATGCAATATTCCCAAAGTTTAAATAATTTTTACCCGATTCAGTTTAAAAAAGGCGCGAATAGAGGTTACTATTCATCCATCGTCCTCGTCTACTTATCAGGGTAAATCAAGGGGCAAATTAAAATCAAAGGGTACAAAGGACTATTCAAGGGCTCTCTTACACAATAGCAAGGTCAAAACAGTCTTATCAAAGCTTTCATTGGCTCATTGGCTCAAGCAAGGATCGTGTACAAGAGGGAAAGCACAAGTGAAGCTCAATTTTTACACTAAATGCTCTCACACAACTAGCACAAGCTGTCACATCAAAGAATGACAGCTTGGCAATCCGTGTGAGTGTGCATTTGATCCAACGGCTAAAACTTAAGATCCAATGATTGGAGGATTTAAAGGTGTAGATCAAAAGGAGCGTGCAGAGACTCAAAGGCCTAGAAGCTTCACTATGGTGCTATAAATAGCACCCTCATCACACACACATGAGGTCGTCTTTTCTTTTCTAGCCTTTTCACCTAGTGCAGCCTTAGATTAAAAGTTATTGTAATTTTCATTTTAAATCAGTTGTAATTGTCTTTTATCTAATGTATCAAAGCTTTTAGTTAATGAAAACTAGTGTGCTTTTAATTTTCTCTTCAATCTCTCTTAATTCAAAAAGCTCTAATAAGCCAAATGGTCTTATAAGCTCAACTCAGCTCTTAAGAGTCTATAGCTTCTTGAATTTGAGCTTAATTAGCCTTACATACATACTTATAACTTAAGAATCAGCTTAAAAATTATATATTACCTTTGCTTTAAGATGTGAGAAGCTTAAGGAAGGGGACGTGCAATGGATATGGACTCCAAGGATTTACACTAGCTTATTCACATGATAGCTAGAGCTTGTTAGCTGTCATCTTAGTATTAGCTTCTGTTTAGCTAAGTTTTAAAGTATGTTTCCTTTTAAAATTCCTTGTCTTTTACTTATTTAGCTTATAATTGCTTATTAGAGTAATACAGCTTATTGTTATTCTACTTGCTATTAGTGCTTAAATTTTCTCTACTTGTGCTTATTTTTCTTATTCTTAAATCATTATTTGCCTTATCATAATAGATCTTAGTTTTTAATAAGTTTGTCATAATAATCCATAAAAAACCAAAATAGATAGCCATAGTATTTAGATCTTGAAATTCTAGCTTATTTAGTGGTTGATTTATGTTTATTAAGGTAGTTATAAGCTTACTATTATCTGGTAATAAGTACTTGTTAGGTAGATTTCAATTTCATAAGCTCAAATCCATTTCAGTAATTTTTAAAGGGGTGTTTGGTTTAACCCATTTTGACCACTAAAAGTCAAAGATTATTGGTAATATTTTTAGGACAGCTTAAAGATGCTTATTGATTAAATTTTGAGAAATTTTTGATGGTTTGTTTAAGCTACAATTCATTTTGAGTCTTATTGAATGCATCCCTGCACCAGGGGAGATTTCTCCTTAAGTTTTGTTTGTTAAAAAATTGAACCAAGCCTTTCATGCTTGGTTTGCACTTGTAGTTAGCTCAAACACACTCAATAGGAGTGTGTTGTGTAGGTATTCCCTTAAGGTAACCTGCACATTGGTTTTGTGGCTTTGCCATTTGAACCAGCAGTACTAACAGCAGTTAGTACTGTTGTTTCTTTTTTTTCTTTGCCATTTAAGATAGTTTAAGTAGTTTTTAAGTTTTCTAATTCAAGTAGGTAGTAGTTTTAATATAGTTTGTTAGCCTTAATTATATTAAGTCAAACAAGAATGTTATCGGTTCATTAGTCAAATAGGTTCTTGTTATGTATTAGGCTAGTCGGGTATCATCGGTTGGTTTGTAATTATGTTGTCCATGATTAAGGGTGCAAGCCCAAAGTTAAAACAGAGACCGGTTCCATTTAGAAGCCCTTAGCCTCAGTTAAGCAAAAGGGTCATAAATATCCCTTCACCACACTGGTGAGGGTCGTTGGTTCTTTTTATCTCTTGTAACTTCCATTTTTCTCTAATCTTAAGATCCATCTTTGTTTCTCTCTCTACTTTCTCTTCTATGATTTCTTTTATTTTTAGCATTTGGTATAGATTATAGTTGTGTAATGGATTAAACTAGTAGGATAACATGTGGTATCACTCGCCAAGGGGTGTTTAGTGTTTGTTTTGTGAAAAATTCGTGGGTTTTTGTTGGTTTTTTCTTTGGTTCGAAAAAAAGAAAAAAAGCAAGAAAAAAATCAACTTTGATCTTTGTTTCGTGGTTAAAAGTGTTAAAGACTTGTACTTTTGGGCTTAGATCACATCCTTGCATCATTACTAGGTGGTTTTAACATCATTTCGTAGTTACAAGAAAGTGATGATTTTTCTTGGATACGTTTTGCCTATCTGAAGGGGTGTTCGTCGTTGCGTTTTGATCAGAGTCATTGCGTTTTGATTAGCTTCGTTGCGTTTTGACAGAGTCATTGCGTTTTGATTAGCTTCGTTGCGTTTTGATCAGAGTCATTGAGTTTTGATTAGCTTCATGCGCGGGGGGGTTTTTTAGGGTAACTCGTTGCGTTTTGATAATATTCGTTGCGTTTTGATCAGACTCGTTGCGTTTTGATAATATTCGTTGCGTTTTGATCAGATTCGTTGCGTTTTGACCAAGAATCGTTGCGTTTTGTCACAAGTTGAAGACCATCACTGCGTTTTGACTAAGAGAAACTCTGCCCAATTAATTTGTTAATTGCGTTTTGACCAAGACTCGTTGCGTTTTGACCAAGAATCGTTGCGTTTTAACCAAGAAGTGCTGCGTTTTGATTAGATTAGTTGCGTTTTGCTGAGACTCGTTGCGTTTTGATCATATTCGTTGAGTTTTGCTCATACTCACTGTGTTTTGGTCAAAAGTCACTGCGTTTTGCTCTTGAGTTTTATCTACAAGTTGAGATTTGCTCCTGCGTTTTGTCCATTGAAAACCTATGTTTTGAAACCCTAATTTGGGAATCTATTAATCACCGTTTAATCAAAACATAACATCAAGACAAACAAACTTGAAGGACTTAAAACATCATTTTGGACTTAACATACAACCAATCAAACCAACAATCAACTTAATCATACTTGAAATGTCAATTAATTATTCATTCACGGTTTCTTCTTGATTTTGTAAAATCCCGCGAAAGATACGATTCTTTTCTCGGTTTTAATCAAAGATTTGTAAAATCACGTGAACGTTAATTCATTTAAAACCACAATCAATCACTTCATAACACTTAAGATCCGATGTCCATTTACAACTACTTCATCAAAATGTCAAATTCAAATACCAATATGCAAACTCAAACATCAAGTGTTCTTCAGAATGACACGGTTTCTTCTTGTTCAATTTCTAAAGATCAACAGAAGACACAACTTTTAATAATTAAATGCATGAACAGTCTTTGAGCAATTCAGTCACAACTCAAGTTTCTCATAGAAACTTTACAAGATTTTGGTAACATGCATATCTTCAAGAGAACATTCTCTCAAGACTTGGATTTACTAGAAAATCATCTTACCAAAGAAATAATTTCTCAGACTGATTGCAAGACTACTTTGACAAAACTCAGAACAACGTTTGAAAATGCTTTCAATTCAGAATTAAAAGCGCGTATGCAGAATTATACAAGATATGATGCTCAATCATTTTACGATGCAATGATCTTTAACATGGATTCCCTCGGGAAATACATGCTTGAGTTAATTCTTCATCAACAACGAACTCCACAATTGTTGAAACAAAAGAAGTTGATGCAAACACAAGAAGATCATTCAAATCAAACCCAAGCATTGAATTCTGATTCATTGAAAGTTGATTTAGTTGTCAAACAAAACTCTTGTTCTGAGAAAGAAGACAGTAATTCAGAGACTGCATCCAACAAATCAGCAAAGGAATGCAGCTTGAATTCTGAACCACAAGATGTTCATGCAATCAAATACAAGATGTCAAAAGCAAAAGAAAGATGCATGGCATATTTTCGATCTCTTCATTCACACCTTCAAGTTCTTTTAAAAGATGACTTAAAAGGCACTCGCATCGAACATGGATTCAAACGGGCATTCATGTCACTCTTTGGTCAAGATGTTGATACTTTACACAGATACAATGTCCTCAACCGTGGATCGACTACATAAGCAAATTGGACACAAGATGAATTTCAAGAAGATGGATCCATGACAGCCTTTTGGGTGGTAAACAATCAGTTCCAAAATTTCATCGATTCAAAGTTTACATTGGATTATGACAGTCAAATGACAGACACACGCTTTGTTCAATACACTGGAATCGAGGTTCAACACTTCAGAGATACACTACTCCAACACCTGGGTAATGTTAAGAAGTCCGTTGCTGAAAGAACACGTCATCAAAGACAGTATGAAAGAAGGGTGAATAAAAGACAGATGCAGACGCAAGAGAGTAAGATTGATACGGGTAAAGCATTGGATGCTGATTTGGTTGACACAAAAAGCATTAGGACAGGACTCAAACAGGGCAAGATGGACAACAACAGGTAGGAATGATAAGATGCTGATGTGCAGGATATCACGACCTATTTATAGACGATGAGCAATGGACTGAGGTACAATTGATGCTGAATGCAATATCTTTGCATATCGGACAACAACATATCTGAGCAAACCTGAAATCATTAATGAGTAGGGTTGACCAGTATCATGAAACATGTAAAGTTATAGTCCTATGCTGATTCATCACCTGATAACCAGACAAAATGAAACTCAAAACAATCACTCGAAGTCTGAAAATATTTTGCTCAAGAGACAGTGCCATGTTCAAAAAGATTTCTCAAGAATGGAAGCACATGTGCATTGCTCTCGAACTTAATATCAAAATTCCAAATCTTAAAATCAGGGAACTGTTCAAATTTTGAATGAAACAAGTAATAAAGCCAAGATTGAAAAAGGAAATCAAGATGTACTTGAAACTCAATGGAACATCGACTTAGTACATAGTGTGGCTACATTACGTAAGGAAATGAGACTTTGAAACAGCATTACAAAGATTTGGATGATTCTATTAAATCACGAGATCTAAAGACTACAGAAAGACCAACATCTTTGGCTGCTAATAATGCTGAATTAAAAGCTCTGATTACAGAAAAGGTCTTTTGCATTGCTTCTTTGAAAAATGAATTAAGGAAGTTAAAAGGAAATAGTTAGCATACTAAGTTTTGCCAAAACCCAAAATCAGTCTTGGGGAAAACCGATGTTACCATCACTAAGAAAAAACCAATCAATTGTTAGACAACGAATGAGTTTAAATCTGAAAGGGGATCAAATGTCAAAACCATCGGTTTGCCCTCCAATTTGATGTGAATAAGAATTTGTAAAACCAGTCACTCAAATTATTTGCCTAAGAAACAGAATCCGACTTTGCAAAAACCGGATCACGTGATTGCATCTAGACCTCTTAATAGTAATAGTTCTAAATAAATGCCAAGATTTAGTTCATATGACATGGTCTTAATCACTATCTAGATGAAGCTTAGAAAAAAGACAAATAATGAGATAGGAACTCAAAAAACTAGCGTGATCCTTCTGATAGATTTCAAAGCTCTGCTGATAGTAGCAAATAAACCTGGAGCATACAATCAAACATCTAGAGTTTGTTCTGTATTAAGAGTACGCGCGTTATGATAACGGCTGTGCCCAAAGGAGATCACTCTAAGATTTCTAGTTCATTCTTCAGATTCAAAATAGTTTGTTTGTTCTACATGTTCATAGTGTGTTTTTTAATGCAAATCATGATGCTTGTTTATCAAAACCTCCTGAAAGGAAGTAAAATCACGTGCTAAGGTTCCATCCAATAAGACAACAAACAGAAACAAACCCGTAGAGCAAATAAGTATTGCCAAGAAACCAAAACGACAGATCACTACAGGACATAGTTTTCAATCAAAAAGACTTCCGCTGTGCATGAGAAAACAATGACACTCAGATCTTGTCTTAGGTGGAAACCGACGGGTAAAATTTTCAGGACTGTTGGTCTTAGATGGGTTCCAACTGGAAAGATATTCACTCCTAGCACAACCAAGGTTGACAGTGAACCCCCAAATGGTTCAAATGCAGATATCACTAACCAATATGAATGTGCGCAAACTCTTGATGTCAGTGCAGGTACTTCTAACTTAAGTGCAGGTACATCTTTCATCCTAAAAAAGGAGAACTCAGAGTTTGGTTGATGAAAAAGAATGATATCTCATAAACCACGGGCTTCAAGGAATTCTTACCTAATGAACAAGAGTAATGAAGTTGTTGCACAACTGTTAGGCCTCGATCCTCAATGTAATGACGTTTGATCACAACAGATCAAGCCTCGAACCTCAATGTCAAATGACGTTTGAACAAAACGGTTCAAGCCTCGCACGACAGTGTCAACAGAAGTTCATCCAGTAGCTGAGACAGTAACAACGTCAAATGAGCTGGATTTGCTATTCGATCCTTTGTTCGACGAATATTTCAATGGAGAAAATCAAGTTGTTTTAAAGTCTTCCGCTGTCACTACTACTGATGCATCATATAAACGTCAACATGATTCAACTTCAATCCACATTCATCTTCTGCTACAACTGTCACTGCTGATGGAAACTTCGACTTGTAAATATTTTTTTTTTCTCTTTATTTTGATTTATAAATATTTTTGAAAAAAGAAAATACAAAAATATCAAACCAACAAAAAGAAAATACAAAAATATAAAACATAGAAAAACAAAATATAAAATTAGAAAATTTCAAAAATACCAAAAAGAATCTTCTCGACATGTCTCTTGGAATCGATAACATTTACGTAACCCTAGGAAATGGTTGATTTTATAACATCGTCACAGGAGTGTAAATGAAGTTCGAGCGAGGAGTTTCAAATGCTCTTTCAAAACAGGTCATTTTTCTAAATTTTCTCTATTGACATATGACATTTCAGTTGCATAACTCGTCCCGAATGTAACAAGGGTTAGTGTAAGCTTCAGTGCGCTTACTTAAATAGTAGAGAAGTCTTCTATCATGATTTTTAAAAATCGTTGAAAACATAATTTCAAAGAACTTTCAATGTCAAAATTGTCTACAATATAATTTGTGGTATTTTTCCATAAAAAGTGGTATTTGTTAAAATTGTGTGTTCAACACTCCCTTCCTCGAATAATTTTCAAAGAATTGTCGTTCGTAGAATGTCATTTTATGTGAATCATTTTCTG
Source organism: Tanacetum coccineum (assembly GCA_026074375.1). Taxonomy (NCBI): domain Eukaryota; kingdom Viridiplantae; phylum Streptophyta; class Magnoliopsida; order Asterales; family Asteraceae; genus Tanacetum; species Tanacetum coccineum. The sequence continues at coordinate 15,672 of BQNB010001845.1, read as the reverse complement.
AGGGGGAGCTTTTTAAAACAAAGCCTTTTAATGTGTTGGATACATCACATAAATGTCAATTTTATGTATCCAACCACATCTTGTGAAATTAAAATGTGGAAACTTATAATGTCAATTATCAATATACATTGTTCACTAAGGGGGGGGGGGGAGGGGGGGGCACTTCCAATTCCCCACTCGTCTTCAAACATATTTGTGTGTCATTTCCAATTTTTCTTTCCAATGGTCAAATTTGAATATATATTGGTTTATCCCACATTATACTGTTGAAGGGGAGCTGTTGGGGAATTGAAATTCATGCAATATCGTGGTATAATTTTTCTCCCCATGGAATTTTTCATGTCAAATTTTAATCAATTGGTATTTCAAATACTAAGTGTTTTATTATTTAAAATAAGGGGAGAAAATGTGATTAAAATATGATATGGAAGAATGTGATCTTTAAGACTCTAAGTGCAACTCTTTCCTTCATGTGCTAAACAATTTCGAATCTCGGAGCACATGTGTAGGGGGAGTATTTGAAAATAACAATGTCAGAAAATGGTTTTATGGTTCGATCTCATACCCAACAACCTATTAATTTCACGATGATTCTGAAGTCATAAGGTGGTTAGGTTAGGTATAAGTCCTATGATCCAACCAGAACCGGAGGGATCTACCCAAGGACACTCCACAGTTAGAAATAGCAGTCCTTAGGTATGATTGGAGAAGAATGTGTATAAGGGAAAAATGCAGACTAAGATTGAGCTAACACTGGAACAATCACAACAAGGTGTTAGTAATGACGTCTTGGTAAGCATTGAAGGGTTGAAGAATGAAAAAGAAATGTATGGATAAAGGGGGTGAAAAGAAAGAAGCCTCAATTACACCTCCCCCCCCTAGGCAGAAACCGGGTCATACATAATTATAAATATCACAATGATGATTGTTGATATTGAAAGACGACATCATGACCCAGGATGCAATGCACAACCCTTCCCAGCCAATTCAGGTTTTCTCAACGAAACTTGCTCAAATGTCACGAAGATACACACGTTATCTATTGGCATCTCACTTCGAGATAGTTGATATTGAATAGGTGGCAGTACGCTCCAGCCTCTGATTACTAAAACCAAAGTGCACAAATCGAGTAAGAGCCAGAAAGAGAATCAAAGTATAAATCTCATTGGACATATGTCAAAACTTACACTTGTGGAACCATATAAAGTTCACAGTTGTAATAAAGAGTCCTACGCATTATCCTTGAGATTTGCCAGACTTCGTGTTGATACTTACAGTATTCACAATGAGATGAAATTCCTGTTGAGCCAAATCAACAAGCTCTTGGTAGGTGACTTGCAAGGTTCTATATGAATCGAGCTTGTGCTAACTGGATATCGATTTTGGTCTAGTAAATGAATTGACGACTTAATCAGAAAGATAGTAACTATCTGATTCACTCTTACCGTGTTGTCTGTTTGAGACGTTCGGTAATGAGAACTAGCAAGCATGGTGAATCTAAATACATCTCGTGTTAGAGATCCTACGCTTTGAGTGAACCTGTCAAGAGATTCTTTGAATCTACCTGATCACAGGTATAGTAGTTATACTATAAAACAGGAAACCGGAGGTTATTGCAACCGAACTCAAGATGAATGACAAAGCAATATTCATTTTTATTGCTATGTCTTATTTCAGGTTTAGACGACGGGTTGCAGCCTCATTCCAGTGAGTCGGATTCATAAACCACATGCTTCATACTCAAGCTTTCAAGTCATCATTAACGTCAAGATAGTTGATTCTATCTTCCCCACTATCAAGAGCCCTCAAAGTCAAAATAACGAATCATAAACTAGGGAGATTGTTAGACTTTATAAATCACATATGTAAACAGAATGTAACTGTTTGTGTATGTGGTCACAGAGCACAAGTTGGTTAAGAAAGTCAAATCAAGAGATTAAGTCATGGATATGATGCAAGATAACGATCTCAAGAACTTAAAGTCATAAGGATAAAGGCTCAAGATCAAGATCACAAAGCATGAATGAACAAAGCCATTACAAATAAGACAAGACCAAAACAAGGTAAAGCATAAACGTCAAAAGTCATATCTTCAACGTCATCGGTAGTACGAGGAGTTTGAAGTAAAGAGGACTCAACATTGGGGGAGATGTTAGCCTTAATTTTTATATAAGTCGAACAAGGAATGTTATCGGTCTTATTAGTCTGTAAAATTAGTCTGTTAAGTAATAGGCTAGTCAGGGTTCAACAGGCTGGATTGTAATCTAATATGTATGTTTCGGGCTCAAAGCCAAGTTTAGCCAAGCCCGCATAAGTAGAAAAGACCACATGCCACTTATGGCTCGAAGGGTATAAAGGACCTCTCCATATATGGGAGGGTGGTGGTTACCATTTGCATAGTTTGGTGTGTGTGTATTCTTCCACCTCTCTAGTTTTCCTCTCTTAATTAATCTTCTAACTTTTCTCTCTTCTTTTTATATTTATGTTGCTTATTGGTATAGCTTATTGTTGTGAAGTGGATTAAGCTTTTGGGATTACATTAGATACTGGAGGTCAAATGTTAATTTGTTAGGCCTAGGTTAATACTGGTAGTTCTTATGTTAAATACTATTAGAGACAGACAGCCAGTACCTTTCCAGCCTCAAACAGCCTTTAGTCCTAAAAGACCTCGGGTGAATCATTTTAATCAAGAGGCATTTTTCTATATATCATTCACCTGTGAGAGGACCCATGATATGAATAAAGCAAAACATGTATGTATGTCATGATGTAAAGGGGAATTTGGGGCACTGATGTTAAAGACCTCAGCAAGGTTATATTGGAGGATCTTCTAGACCAAAAATCTCCATTTTGTGTTAGTAGAACAAACTTTTTATTAGAACTATGAAATGATAAAGGTACAACAGGCAGACACACGCCTGAAAAGCATGGGTATCTTTAAGACGAAACTAATTCTTCTTTTTCTTGTGCAGCGATCATCCACTTCAAGAACATGGAGGGATAGAGTATATTTTTATAGTGGTGGCTAAGATATGATGGTAACAAGGATTACAGGGATGATTTTGATGAATGCAAAGGGGGAGTCTGTTACCTTTGGAGGTAGCAAAGGCTACTATTACTGGTAAGGCAGAATAAGTGGTGGTATTTAGATTTTGATGTGTGTCTTTTGTAAAAGAACTAGGGCATTTTAATCTTTTCTCAATATCACAAATATGTGATAAGAAGCACAAGGTTCTTTTTACTGAAACTGAATGTCTTGTTGTGTCTCCTGACTTTAAGATGCCTGATGAAAATCAGATACTTCTAAAAGTCCCTAGGCAACACAATATGTACAGTTTTGATATGAAGACACCTTCTCTCATAAAAGATTATGCTTGTTTGATTGAAAAGCACATTGATGAATCTAAATTAATGGACTGGAGGTTACGGTATATAATTTTTTAAAAACTTAAACAAACTTGTAAGCGGAAAACTTGTCGAGGTCTACCTTCTAATGTTTTTAGAAATGACCATACATGTGTTGCCTGCCAAAAAGGTAAGCAACACAAGGCCTCCTGTAAGGCTAAATTATAAAGAACAATCATTAAGCCATTACACACCTTGCATATGGATCTTTTTTGGACCTACTTCTATAAAAGCATTTAATCATGCAAGTTATTGCCTTGTAATTACTGATGATTGTACCAGATTTAGTTGGGTATTCTTCTTGGCTACTAAGGATGAAATAGTGACATCATTCAGACTCATTAGACAATTGAATAACAGCTATAAGGTGTTAAAATCATTAGGTCAGTAATGCACTCAATTTAGGAAATAGGGATATGCTTGAATTCTGTGAGAACAAGGGAATAAAACAAGAGTATAAACTCCACAGCAGAATGGAGTTGCTGAAAGAATGAACAAGACCCTAATTGAGGCAGCTAGAACTATGCTAGCTGACTCACTATTTACACATACTACTTTTTTGGGTGAGACAGCAATTACATACTGGCTTGTTATATCTTCAATAGGGTAAGAGTGACTAAACATCAAAACAAACTCCTTATGAGCTTTTGTTTTGCCACAAACCAATGATTAGCTACATAAGACCTTTTGGGTGTCATGTTACCATTTTGGATACTCTTAGTGTACTTGGCAAGTTTGATGGTAAATCAGATGAGGGTTTCTTAGTTGGTTACTCACTAAACAGCAAAGCCTATAGGGTATATAATTTAGTAACCAAGAGGGTAGAAGTAAATCTGCATGTAAATTTTCTTAAAGAAAAACCAAATGTAAATGGTGTAGGGTATAGATGGATGTTTGATATTGATTATCTTACTTATTCTATGAACTATATTCCTGTGTCTTTGGAGAATTAAACTAACCAACATGCAGGTACTTCAGAAGTGACTAACCCAAATGCATGTACTTCAGAAGTGACTACCAGTGCAGGTACATTGCAAACTCCTAATGCAAATGCTTCTGAGGAAGAAGGTAAGGCTGAGGACCTTATTGTTGTTCCTACATCAGTCAAGGCACACGGACATCAAAAGTTGACAAGGAAGTTCTTCTCTATTTTCTAGCAGAGGAGTTGTGACAGAGCTTCAAAACCTAAAACACAAGAGAAGGAAGCTTATCTATGACATTTCAGGATGATACTCTGAACATTCTAGCCTTGAAGAGAATTGGATGGACTTGCTCAAAAGCATTTAAGGGAAGTACTAAGAACACAAGTACCAGTTACTAACTTAGTTAATCATCGGTAGTAGGACAAGATTTAAACCTTACCTGCTGATCAAGATGATTTAGATATGCCAGAGCTTGCAATCTTTAACAAACATCATAAAGGGATCTTTGATGCTGCTTCTTATAATGAAGAGGGTGTGGTCACTGACTTCAAAAAATTACCAACAGAAGTAGTTGTCAGTCCCAATTCCTACTATTAGGATAAACAACATTCACCACAAAGTCAAATTCTGGGTGATCATAAGTCATCTGTACAAACTAGAAGCAGAGTGCAACAACATTCAGAAGCACATGCACTTGTAAGTTATGTTCAAAAGCATCAAAGGAACAATTACAAAGATCAACAACATTACTTGTTTATTGAGCTTCTTATCTCATGGAGAACTAAAAGATTTTCTATAGCCTATAAGTGAGAGTTGGGTTGATGCTATGCAAGGAGGAGTTATTACAGTTTAGGCTCCAACAGGTCTGGATTCTATTAGATCTACCTCATAGAGCAAAGGTGATTGGAACTAAATGGGTATACAGAAACAAAAGGGATGAAAGACGAGTAGTTGTCAGAAATAAGGCAAGACTAGTGGCCTAAGGTCACAGACAGGAAAAGGGTATTGACTGATGATGGGTTTTTGCTCTGTGGCAGAGATAGAAGCATAAAGTTATTTTTAGCTTTGCCTATTTATGGGGTTCTTAGTATACACAATTGGTGTTAAAAAGTGCCATTCTTGTATAGGCACTATAGTTGAGAGGATTGTATGTTTCTCCACCTCCTGGTTTTGTTGATCCCTGGTCATCCTAAGAAGGTTTACTAAGGTTGTCAAGCTTTATATGGAATTTATTCAAAGCTCCTAGAGCTTGGTATGCTATCTTTCAACATTCTCTAGAGAAGCATGGATACAGAAAGGGTACGATGACAAAACTTTGTTTATTAAGAATGGACAGGATGGATATAATGCTTAGTTACAAGTGTATGTTAGATGATATCATTTTTGGCTCTACTGAAAGTTGGTGTGATGGAATTTGAAGGCATTGATGAAAGGAAGATTACAAATGAGTTCTATGGGTGTACTCATATTCTTCATTTGGATTTGCAAGTCAAGCAATTAGACTGATGGAATGTTTTTTCTTCAAGACAAGTATGTTGTAGACATGCTGAAAAAGTTTGACCTTGCAAGTGTGAAAACTGAAATAACCCCAATGGAGACCAAGATGGCGTTAACAAAAGATGAGGAGGCTGATGAAGTGGATGTACACTTATACAGATCCATGATAGGTTCTCTCATGTATTTAACTACCATCTAGGCCTGATATAATGTTTGGGGGTCGAGGGTTGGGGGGGAGTAGTAGTGCTTGTTATCGTTTCAGGTTACTCCTAAGACTTTCCCAACCTAAATGCTGTGATGAGAATCTTTAAGTCCTAAGCGGCAAACCTTATTTTTTTTGCGAGCTTTTGGCTATCCTAGAGATCATCTTTTGGACTGGAAGCTTTCTCAGATAGTGACTATGCTAGGGCAAATCTTGACAGAAAATTCCACAATCTGGTGGTTGTCAATTTTTCTGGAAGTAGATTAATTTTGGGCATGCAAGAAACTAACATTGTAGCTGCCTCTACAACAGAAGCTGAAATATGTAGCACTGCAAGTTGGTTGTGGTCAAAGTATGTGATTAAAGAATCAAATGGATGGACTATGGTTTCCAATGTCATGAATACCAAATTCCACATTGACATGAAAGGTAACCATCTGCATGTGAAGAATCCTGTGTATCACTCCTAGACAAAGCACATAGAGATCAGGGACACTAATTTATACGAGATTCCTTATGTGAGAAGCTCATTAGTAGAGAAAATTCACACAGTCTTTAATGTGCTGATCCATATTGGACCAAAGATTTTGATGGGACCAAGGTTCAATTTCTTAGTGGTTAATATTGGTATGATAAATCCATAGCTACATTTAAGGGGAGGATTAAATGTATAGTTTGTAATCTAGTCACACTAGTAGTAGAATTAATTATAGGTTATCTTTCTTTTAGTAGGTATTAAACTATACTAGATCTAGTACAATAGTGTCTTTGAATAGTTTTGTAGTATATTTTGTGTGTGGCTTAACATTTTCAGGTTATACTTAGATTGCATAGAGGATTGGAGCATGGATTAAAGTTGCACTGAAGTTGTGAAAAAGTTAATTCTGGTATTGTCATTATTAATTCTGGTAGTTTACTAGTTAATACTGGTAAGCTTATTGTTGGTTCTGATAGTATATTGTTAATACTGGTTGACCAGACTTAAGTCTGGTAGGCCAATATTAATACTGGTAACTAGTCGTTAGTACTGTTTGGTCTCACAACTTTGACTTTTCTCTAAATATAACCGTTAGAGCAAATTGCGGGGATATTTAAGCGGATAATGATACAAAATTGGATATTTACTGTTTTATCTCACCTATAATAGTTTTCTTCATTAAAAAGAGCCTATTTTCTCAGAGGGGTAATTGAAATTCATTATTTTTCGCATATAAAGTCAATTAGCAGTTCCAATCAGTACTAAGTACTTAAAAAAGCGTCAAAACCAAGTTGATATTTCACCAACTCATAACCTCGTTACTATAATTTCAAAAGAATAGCTTTACTGAAATACTACGACAAGCATAACCAAGTGGGATTCTTAAAGAAACCTAAAGAAAGTGCAGGGTTTGCAGAGATAGTAGATTTCTTAAAAGGCTCGCATATCAGGTATGCCTTGACTCATAATCCTACTATCTATGATTCCCTTGTCAAACAGTTTTGGCAGACTACAACTGCCTCAACTCTTGCTGATAGGACTCTAGAACTAAGAGCAACCATAGATACTCTTGAGTATACAATTACTGAGGCATCTGTTCGAAGTAAGCTTCAATTAGCTGATGCTTCAGGGATTTCTATGTTGCCAAATACTGAGATTTTTGAAGGATTGGGGAATATGAGATATCTAACTGATGGTTCTTTTACTTTTTGGAAAAGCTTTTTCACACCCCAATGGCAATTTTTGGTGCATTCTATTTCTACAATGCATAAGCCCTAAAAGGGTGGATGGGATCCTTTTGGTAGCACTATTGAACGATTTTGTTTGTCTTTCCACTGGAAGGTTTATAACTTTTCAAAATTGATTTTTGATGGAATGGTGGCATAATTTGATAAAGTAAACTAAGTTTTTTATGTTCCCTCGCCTTTCTAAAATGATTTTGGAAATACAAAATGCAAGCAAACACCTTTATTTGGTTGTAGCCTTGACCAAAAAGATTTTTGGAAACATGAAAAGGGGTTTTAGGGGGGTACCAAGACCTTTTATTGCCTGCTTGTTGCCTGCTGTGATCAAAGTGAGGACCAGCAGATACAAGCTGAGGATCAACAATCATCTTCTAAAAAAAAAAAAATAAATTATAAAAACCATACCTACTCAAACATCTAACCCTACATTCTGTAGTGAACCTACACCTGTACCTGAATATAACTCACCCGACATCACCTTTACATGAACATGACAATAAACCCCATTGAGCACACCTTTGTCCAAACCATCAACTAAACACCAACCACTCTCACCAAGATAGGAACTTGAAGCTCCATAATCTCAGTATCCTTCTCACCCTCATGTGCCAGAGGCAAGATCTTTGACAGCATAAGACCTCCTTCATATGGTTCCTACTTTGATCACAAAGGTTGATAGTTTAGAGATAGAGCTTAAGCAGACTAAGCAGACCATGGGGAAAGCCATTGTGAAGTTGGTAAAAAAGGTTAAGAAATTGGAAAATATTCTCAAAATAAGAAATGTGGTTCTAACTTCATTAGAGGATGAAGAACTAGAGGATCAGGGGAGGATATTTAAGGACATTGATGATGATCCTCTAGTTTCTTTTGGTACTCCTACTAAACCTTCAGGAGAGGCTCAAGAAGAAGAAATCAGCCCTACAACCTTGGAAGCAGCTAAAACTCTGTCAAAGGTTGCTTCTCAGAGGTCTTAATCAGTTGATAAGGGTAAAAGATACAAGAGGAGAAAAGAGTTAAAGGGAAAATACTTTGAAGACATTAGTATTGGCTTTGAAGAAGTTAATACTGGTGGCTTAGGATTTAGTACTGGTAGTGGACCAGTTAGTTCTGATAGAGGCCAAAGGGAAGGAAAAGCTTAATGGTTGTGAAGAGATCATGCTCCCAAATGAACTAAAGTACAATATTAAATAAGAGAAGCTAGTCTTGTAGAATGCATAAGATTGCAAATCTAGAGGAAGAAGAAATGCCAAACAAGTTCATTTGGATGCTTTATTGGCTAAAAGATTGGTAGAAGAAGAAGAGTTAACTAAGCAACAAAAGCAAAGAACGCTAAGTTAGTTTGAAGCTCAAACATTATACTGAAGAAGATTGGATGTATTAGAGCTAAGCTTGAGGCAAATGCGGAGTTAGCAATAAGTGTTATAAGCAAAAGTACTGTCTGAAGAAGACTTTTCTAAGAGAATGTTGACTTGGTAAATCACAGAAAGAAATACTTTGCTAGAAGAAAGGGCAATTACATTAGGATTCAAATTAAGTAATTTGAATGGTGTTTTTCTAGTTGTTGTATTCGGATGATGGAAAATTTGATTATTGATGCAATAAAGTAAGTTTCTTATGGTATATGTGTCAAATCCAGTTTTGTTAGGAAACTATAAAATTGTTAATCCAAACACCCCATTAATGTTCAGTCTCTAAAATTTGAATGTAAAATGTATCCTTTAACTAGGAAAATGCAGTTCCAAGTATGCAAATAAAAAATACAGTTCCAGACAAACACCCCTAATACAAGCAAACTTAAAATGGTAATTACAAAATTTGACTTTTAAAAGTCAAATGGTGACTAAATTACATGAAGCCATTGCTAAAAATATATTAACATGCAAAATATGTTGTTTTACAACCCAAAATGTAATTGTTTTAACACTAACCAATCCAAACAGGAGGCTTTGGACATACCACCATTACTTAGTCTATTTATGTTTTGTATATGTTTAAGGGTGTTTGGTGGATCATATATGCGTAAATGATTATGGATACACCCTTGGCTTAAATTCATTAAAGTTGAAGTTTTTTTAGGAATTCAAATTGAATTTTCTTTTATTTATGTTATTGCAGGCTGTGGCGTCCACACAAGAGAATAAACTTTTAAGCCTATATTCTCGAGTGTCCGGTTGCTTATGGGAATATATGATAAGGTCTTGCGCTGTGGCATACGTCGCCTACGTCAAAGGTATTTTCAGTTATTTATCGAAACTTTTGACTCAATTATGTGTTAACTTGCACTAATTACCGTAAAACCGTCTACTCTATTACCGTTGTCACCCTGTCAAATTTGATAAATTTTACAAGAAACATACTAGCATTGTATGGCAATGTGAGTTATCTAACAAATTTTTAGGTAACCGAGTTCTTAAATTGTTTGTTTTAAACGCTGATGTGATATACGTATTCTAAATTACCATGTTACTAAATATTTTCTTTTCTTCTTGCATCAAGATAGATGGGAGTAACATAACTCGGAGAATGCTTGATTTTTATGGGAAACTGGACAAACATTACGAGACTGTGAGTATAAGTTTGTATTTATTTGTTTTATGTAAAATGGTAATCTTATATTATTGTTCGTGTTGCTACAAATAACAGTCCGTTTACCATTTTTTACAATCATAGATAATTTTGGTAAGTAAAGTCTAGCACTTAAATGAAGTAATTTTTTATATTTTTGTTACGACTGACTAAGAAAGGGCCACTAAAAAGTTTAACCAGAGAAACCATAAATTGTGTAATACAAATCTCCAAAGAAGTACTGGTTTGCTTAAAGAATCTAAAAAGTGATCGAAGAAGTGGTGAATGGTACTGTTGTCACAAACAACTAATTATGTTTCGGCAAGGGAATGAAAGCATCCTTTACACACGAGATATGTATAACGCAGCATACTTAAGCTTACCCAAATGCCCGCTATGTAAGCTTTTATAGTTTGGATAGAAACCGCCCACCTCAAGAAACTGTGGATGATCCTTTATCGTGCGAAGTTTATGTTGAAAATATTTATGGCGTGGGTTATCTCCGTTCTATGCATGATTTTCTTCCTAATATGGTGAAATGTGTGTTAAATGATGTGTGAACTATCTAACCAGTGACTCACAAGCTACTTGGGCTTGACAATATCAAATTTGGCTACTGCATCTACAAGCTTGGTACAATGTTGTCATATATTGTATTTTATATATAAAACTTAATGTCGATTGATAAAAAAACAAACCACACAAACACAAGAACTAATCCGAAATTCTCAAGACGAGAAATTCTCTTACTTAATAAATTCGTAGGTTTCTCCAATAAAAGTTGCCCTAGACAACCCTAAAGAACGTCCTTATAAAGGAGGATAAGTTCTAAATTAAAAGGAAACAAAATCTCATGCAAAACATAATTAAAAAGGTCCAAAATAAAGCCTAAAAATAGAAAAACACTCTTTTAAGGCCCGAAACGACCCCGAAAGGCCCAAAACTGACAGGGCTCATTTTAATGAGTCTTGACTGTTGGGTCGTTTCTGAGTGACCATGCGAATTTCAGCCCAATCCACTACAAAAATTTGTTACCAAAAAATAAGCGCCAAGCGTATTTGTCACGTTGACTCGCTCGTTGACCGCATATGCATCATCCTCCCCTTCTTAAAAAAGGCTCGACCCCAAGTCTGGCTCATCATCACTATCTCCTTTATATGGCGACAAATTTGCAACATTAAAAGTGGCAGAAACATTATAATGACCAGGAAGCTCGATCTTGTACGCGTTGTCGTTTATCTTTTTACGAACACGAAAAGGACCATCTCCTCGCGGTTTTAACTTCCCAAAACGCCCTGACAGAAAACGCTCCTTACGAAGAGGAATCCAAACTAGATCACCCTCCCGATATAAAACCTATTTGCGACGTTTATCCGCATGTTCCTTGTATTGTTCATTATGCCGATTAATCTGTTCTCGAACCGACCGATGCAACTCTTTAATCTGCTCAGACTGGTCAACCCCTTCCTTACTAAACTGCCCCACCTTTAGAACATGAACTAAATCCAGAAGTGTAATCAGATTTCGTCCATACACAACTTCAAAAGGACTCTTACCTGTGGTGCGATTAACCGACCTGTTATAGGAAAATTCAGCTTGTGGAAGAATAAGATCCCACTGTTTGGAATTGTCCCCAATTAAACTGTGCAAAAGATTTCCTAAGCTCCGATTGACAACTTCAGTCTGCCCATCAGTTTGGGGATGATGGAAACTACTGAACTGTAACTTAGACCCCAAACGAGTCCACAAGGTAAGCCAAAAATGACTCATAAACTTGACATATCGATCAGAAGTAAGAGTTTTAGGAACACCATGCAACTTCACATTTTTTGCAAAATATAACCTCGCCACTTGACTGGCATCAAACATTTTCGAAAAAGGTACAAAATGAGCCATCTTCGAAAATTGATCAACAACTACCATAACAGAATCTTTAGCTCGCTGAGTACGAGGCAAACCCAAATTCATTTGTTGCCCATTAATAAATTTCAAAGCCTCATGATCAGAAAATAGGACAAATTCATTAGAAAGTAAATAATGTCGCTAAGTATCCAAACTACGAACCATAGCATAAAATTCCTTATCATAAGTAGAATACTTGCGTCTCGCATTATTTAGTTTTTCACTAAAGAAAGCAATCGGTCGCTGATTTTGACTTAGAACACCACCAATGCCCACTCCAGATGCATCACACTCAACCAGGAAAACTACATCAAAATTAGGTAATGCCAAAATAGGAGCTTCGGTTACCTTAGCCTTTCGAATGTCAAAAAGCCTTAGCAGCCTCACTTGTCCACATGAATCGACCACCCTTCATACATTCAGTTAAGGGCGCGATTATAGAACTAAAATTCCGAATAAAACACTGGTAGAAGGATGTTAACCCATGAAAACTGTGAATGTCATGAATAGTGGAAGGTGTTGGCCAGCTAATAATTGCCTCAACTTTTGCTGGGTCTATTTTATGCCGCTACCATTAATAGTATACCCAAGAAAGTCACTTCAGTCATAGGGAAGTGACACTTTTTCCCATTAGCATATAATTTCTGAGCCCGTAAAACAAAAAATATTTGCCAAAGATGGGACAAATGCTGCTCAAGACTGCTGCTATATATCAAAATATCATCAAAGTAAACGACAACAAAATGACCAATAAAAGGTTTAAAAACATGATTCATAAGGCGCATAAATATACTCGGCGCATTAGATAGCCCGAAAGGCATAACCATCCACTCTTACAATCCATCTCGAGTTTTGAAAGCTGTCTTCCTTTCATCTCTAGGTCGCATCCGAATCTGATGATATCCACTCCTAAAATCAATCTTAGAAAAAAATGGTAGAACCATGTAGCTGGTTAAGAAGATCATCCAATCGCGGAATAGGAAAACGATACTTGATCGTTATCTTGTTGACAGCTCTACTATCAATATGCATCCGAAAAGTCCCCCAATGTTTGGGTACCAACAAGGCAGGTACTGCACACAGACTCATACTCTCCCAAATCAACCCTTTCGCCAGCAACTCAATCACTTATCTTTGAAGCTCCGCAAACTCCTTCAGATTCATCTGATAAGCTGGTCTGTTTGGGATAGCAGAACATGGAATAAAATCTATGCAATGTTGAATGTCTCTCATAGTCAGTAATCTAGGGGGTATGTCATCAGTAATCACATCAGCAAACTCTTTAAGCAATGGCTGAACTTGTAAGGGAGCTTCACTGATAATCGCGTTTTCTTCTACAACCACAAGAGTAAACACATAGGGACTGGTTTTCAAAAGTCCCTCAAAATCAGTCTTCTTCATAAACAAATTAGAACCCTCTGCCTGTATCTGACGAGAATTAAAAGGAACTAAAGTAATGTTCACACCATCCTTCTTAAAGCTGTAATGGAACCCGTCATGTTTTGTTTTCCTATCAAATTGCCGAGGACGCCCTAATAGAATGTGAGCCGCATCCATCGGTATAACTTCACACCACACTTTATCTTTATAATTCTTACTAATAGAAAACTGCACAAGACAACGTTTACTGACTTTAACAGTGTTCCCTTTTTTTAACCAAGTTAACTGGTACAGTTCAGGATGGTCTTCTGTCTTCATTCCCAACTTCTCAACCATATATGTAGAAACGACATTCTCGCAACTGCCCCCATCTATAATCATATCACAAACTTTCCCTTTGGAAGTACACTTGGTTCTAAAAATGTTGTTACAAAGCCACGAATTATCATCAACAGATTTTGAAACAACCACATTTAAGACTCTCTGAATAACCAATGCCTCTCCATGATCAGGATTTACCAACTCATCACCTGGTTCATCTAATTCAGGTGCTGCATCGGTATCATAAATCGGGTCTGCATCATCAAGTACGAAGGCCAGTGTTTTCAGATTCAGACAGTCACATGCATAATACCCAACCTCACTACACTTATAACAACGAGGGGCATTGTTAACACGTTCTCTAGTATTACCTGCAACCAAGGTTGTGGGGGTGGTGACTTTAGGTGCTATAGGGGAAGCGGTTCTGGTAGGCGGGGTGAAACGACTAGTGGTACCCTTACTGTTGATCCTAATCCTTGATCGATTCCTTAGATTGTCTAAGATTAAATTACCTTGGATAAATCCAAAATAACTTGTTATAGAAACTTTGTATGTATACTAAAGTGTATGTGGAATCTACAACCTAGAAGTATTATGAATAAAACAGCAATCTTAAACAAACAAAGATATAACCAAACGCTCTAATATTATTAGATTAATAATACGAGTACTCTTCACTAGTACTAGGGTTTACAACCTTGAAGCTTTTCTGAATCGACTTGACAACTATGAAAACTTATATAAACTGATATCTCAACTAATGCCCTAAAGCCTCCTTTTATAGACTAATGAGTCATAGTCGGCTTATAATACATTCCTAGGATATCTTTATCTATTCTAAACATAAACATAATCTTTTAAATAAATACATTATGTATATCTTGTACATAAATATATCAATACTTATCTTCACAAGTATTCTTGTTCTCCAAACAATCTTTATCTCTTTAATTCGTCTTTTTCCTCTTAACAGTAGAAAGTCTTCAAGCAGTTGTAATCTAGCAGCATAAACGTTTTCACCAGTAGCACTAATTAGTATAAGCAGAAGTAACATTAGTACTAGCAGTACTAATATATACTCATAGTAGTAACTTGTACTAGCAGTCTTAACATTTACTACTAGCAGCACTAACTACTTAGCTTATATTTTAGTCTTCAACACTAAATAGTCTTAACTTCTACTAACAGCAGTAACTTTATGCTATCAGTACTAAATTATACTAACAGTAGTAACTAGCAGTGGTAATATTATACTACCAGTACTAACTACTTAGCATAATTTCCATTATGTACATGAGTAGTAGTAACTTCTAAGAATCCTTGAAGTCTTTTAAGTCCCAACAATCATCCCCTAAACTTGATGTTCATCTTCTGAATCTTCAAGTTTCTTTGTTAAAAGTCTTCATCTGTATCAGGAAGATGCATTCAAACCTTTTATTGACCCTTTTGCTGCTTTACCATAAGCTTGAGCAGTTAATAGCACATCTCATTAAAATGATCAATTTGAAGTTTCTTGTATGGTGAAATAATGTTTAAAATGGAAGTACACACTTTATATAAGTGTTAATTAATTTATATGTTTAGTTTATAAATTAATTTGTGTTGAAAGTTTTACTTACAAAGTTTATGTACAAATATCATGAGGACACTTTATCTTGGACAACCACTATGGAAAAATTAGAGGACCTAAAATATGTAAGACTTATGGTATAAGGTATGGTAAAAGACTTGTACAAAATTTCTCAAGAAATGGAT